>JABUQX010060755.1:0-56348 GCA_015478945.1 Trachelipus rathkii | reverse complement strand
TAAATAAAAATAAAAGTATTATTAAGAAACATTTTTTTACATCAGCCCATACTTTACAAATAATTGATTCTTTCATAAGCAAAAGAAAAGGAGTTGTTGCTAGATGGAGATAAGAGTTGAAGCAAGAGTTGGGACTAGAGTCGGGTAATTTTAAATTGATGGAATCAATAACAGACTAGGCTACAAAACCAAAGCTGGGTAATTTTAAATGAAGCCTCCTCTCCTTCATGTTAAACCTGCGAAGATATTTACTAACACTGTAGTCCTGCCTCCTTGCTTGGCTTTGAGTTAAATTAAATCCATTTAGATTTAGAATTTCAAAAATGTCAAAATACCCGCTAGTTTACGAACAATATAGGCTACTTTTACCCAAAAGTATTTCAGCAGCCTTATTGAACAATTATGGCAACCAGACCACATGAAAGCTGAATAGACCTAATGGTTGCAGTAAGAAGTAGCAATTGCTAAATCAATTAGGATAGCCTATAAAAAACTACTCCAACATTTTGTTTATATTTTATTATAATATATCTGCAATATTTTTTGTATGTTTGATAAAAATTGGATGAAAGTCCTTATACAAGCCTATATAATCTGCCTAGGCCTACCTAGATTGGTAAATGTGGAGTTCCTTCCAGTGTGAATAAACCAAATACTGTATTAATATAAATATTTAATATACAAATATAATTTTTTTTTTTTTTTTTTTTTTTTTGTCAATGATTCAATTATATAGAAAAAATGTACGTTAATAAAAAACCTAAATAATTTTTACAAAATAATTTTTTTATATACAATAGAATAAAAAAATACAATAACATGTTAATATATAGCTATGTATATAATATATATATATATATATATATATATATATATATAATATATATATATATATATATATACTATATTATATATACCGGTATTATATATACGTTATATATATATAATATATATATATATATATATATATATATATATATATATATATATACTATATATATAAATTATTATATATATATAGGTAAAGCTGTAGACAGCGACCACAACAAACACTACTAACCTGAAAATCTTGTCTTGAAGTCAAAAACATTTCTAAGTTCAGAAAAGTTAAGTTAAGTTTTTTAAGAAAATTGGCTTTTGTGGCAAGCTTCTGAATTGAATCCCAAGAAGCTGCCACTAAACAATTATAAAAGTCCTAACTTAACATTAACTTTTCTGAACTTAGAAATTTTTTTGAATCTTAGAAAATTTTCAGTCTCAAAATGGTGGGCCCGCTGTCTAAAAATAAAAATACTAATACATATATATTTATATATATTGAGATATATACCATATATATATATATATATATATATATATATATATATATATATATATTATATATAAACAAATATATATTTTAAGTATATATATAGATATATAATATATATACATAAATATATATATACTATATATATATATATATATAATATATATATATATATATATATATATATTTCAAACAATCTAGGTTAAGCCTAGGTTTAGAGAAATGTAGTTTCATCTAGGTTAGGCTTAGGCCTATAGCATCAACGATCCATATAGATTAATTTGTTGATACCATTTTTTTAAAATATTCATAGCTTTAATATAGTCCTAGTCTCCTTTGGGCTAGTAAATTCTCCCCAAAACCAAAAAAAAAAAAAAAAATTATCAGCCTCTTTAGGAAAAAAAGTTAAAGCCTCTCAAAGTTTAAACAAATCCCATAGACTTTTCTTATAAAAAAAAATAACCAGAATTTCTTTTTCCTATATTTTACAAAATAGGTGTAAGGGAAACTGTAAAAGAAATAGGCTAGTAGCATAGCCATATTGCCAAAATTCCATCTAGGTTTATGGCAATGTAAATCTATCTAGGTTAGGTCTAGGTTTATGGCATCATCAATCAATCCAGGTTAGATTTTGGCTTAGGACCCTACTAGTTCAGGTTATATGTTTTATTAAGTATACTGTGTATACTTATACAAAGCTTATTGTAACCTGAACTAGGATGGTCCTGGACAGTCTCGATAGGTCCATGTGGCTTCTTACTGTCCCTATATTTCTTCTTATATTCAACCTCGAGGTCCTTTCAGCTTTTTTATAAGTAAACCCTATTTGAAAATTCCAAACTTTGAGAGGCTGTAACTTTATTTTTCCTAAAGAGACTGATCATTTATTTTTTTTTTATTCTTCATTAGGCTACTATTTTTTTAGAGTCTATGCTGTAATATTTATAAAATTCTGATTAGAGCCCCTTATTGTAAACAATTATACACCAAAATTTTAAAATAAAAAAAATTTGAATACCAAAATATTTTTACATATAAAAAGTTTTAACAACTTTGAAAGGCTGTAACCATTTCCTCTATAAACCAGTTATTCTCATTTTTTTATTTTTCATTATTATTTTTTTAGAGTCAATCCTGGGATTTTTATAGAAATCGGCGATGAGGCAGTTCTGATCTACTATTACCCAGTGTTTAGTTTATTCACATTGGAAGGAAGCCCACATTTACCCAGTATTTAGGTAATTTACACTAGAAGGACCACCACAATTACCCCTAGATTAACAGAATTTTACAGTAATGAAAGTCAAGTTGGCCCCCTAGGCTAACATTATTGAAAAACAGTCTATGCATCGGCATCTGAAACCTCAGAAAACTACATTTAAATAAGTTTTCCAAATGTCAGATCTATGTCCCTGAAAAGTGCAAATTAGAACAAATAATTGCAATTTAAAGCTATTGCAAAGCTAGTCTATCTGGTCAGGTTTACGGGAACCATTAAAATACCTGTATCACTTTTATACGGACAGCATCTTTTTTAAGGGTTTCCTGATTTGCCATAATTTAAAATCATTAGGAACATCTAAATTTTCACTTAAAATCAGGCCATGCAGGATACAGTTACGAATTTCTTGATAAGAAGTAGGCCAGGCCGCAAACCCACAGAAAAGATTGAAGTCGTTTTGTTTACATATTGAAAACTTTTAGCGGTTGTACAAAAACATGCAGTGTTGTAATCCATACCTACATTTAAAAAAAAAGGTTACTGCTCATTGCTCAATAAAATTTCTATTTTATTTTATTTTTTATAATAATAATAATAATAATAATAATAATAATAATAATAATAATAATAATAATAATAATAATAATAATAATAATAATAATAATAATAATAATAAAAGTTCTAAGGTTGCTGATTATGCTCTTCTGTTATGAAATTTGAAGGTTGTTAAAATGTTCTGCATGAACATAGTATAAAATATATTAATATACAGCAGGTCAGATAGATAGGGAAATTATCCGGCAACTTCAAATTCAAAATTTCCAGCGGTTATTTTTGAAAGAAAGCCATGCCTTCAATTGCCTACATCGAAATGTAGGAAATGTTGTGATTGGTTCTTAGAACGTTGTGATTGGTTCTTAGCAAACAAATTTCTAAATTTCTTTTTAATTGGCATCTTACTCTTTATGGCATTTTTCGAACATAACCAGGGCCAGATTAAGACCCTTAGAGGTCCAAAGAACTTATAAGATTTTGGTGCCCCAGATATATATAATTCAAAATATAAACAATAATAAACCATAGAGTAAAATGTTATTTTTCAAAATTAAACAAAATTTTCTGAAAGATGAAAAATAAAGTTTATTTTTGTATACATCCACTTTATTTATAGTTTAAAAGTTTTCTCCTACTTTTTAATTGCAAAATCTTTGATCAGTTCCTCAAAACTAATCTAATGTAACACATCTAATTCTATATTTAGTAGAGATAAGCCATCCAGCCTGGTTTGTTGCATAGTTGTTCTGATGGGATTTTTATATACTTCAGCTTGGAAAATGAACGCTCAGCTGAGCAATTTGTCACCAATAATGTTTAAAATATACGAAAGACAATCAGGGCCCTCTTAACCGCTAGGCAAACTAGGCAAATGCCCAGGGCGGCAGAATATGAAGGCGGTCCTAGGTGGCTAGAATGCGGCAGACAACGACAGCAAAAAAAGAAAAAAAATAACTATATAGGCATATATATATATATATATATATTATATATATAATATAATATATATATATAGTTAATATATATATTTTTTTATATTTATGTATTTTTTATTTTTATATATATATATATATATATATATATATATATATATATATATTATATATATATATATATATATATATATATATATATATATATATATATATATAATATATATATATATATAATAATATATAATTATTATATATATATATATATTATTATATATATACTATATAATATATATATATATATAATATATATATATATATATATATAATTTTACATATGCTTTAGGTGAATTTTTTTTTTTGCCTAGGGCGGACTGAATGGTTAAGAGGGCCCTGAAGACAATATCTATATTTGGAAAGACACACTCAATATCGTCCTCTACAATCATTTTATAAACTTCAGCATTACTGAATCTTGCTTTTACATTTTTGTTGCACTGAACTTATGGAGCACATACAAGTGAAACTGCTGAAGCTCAGCTGAGAAATTAGTGTTGAAATCCCCTAGGTAAGCATCAATTAGCTTTCGACAGCACTGAGAATACCTTTCAATTTCAGTAGATTATAAAGTGGCATTATGTGGACATCACTTAAAAAAGAAACTCTTTCTCCTATTTCTTTGTATGTCTCTTTTCTTCTTGTCATCTCAGTTTCAAGTTTGCCAACAATTGGGTAAAAGGTGGTGACACGAAATTTACCCTTCGCATTCAGATATACTGTTGGTGCATCTCCGTCATTGGGTACCTTATTTCTGACGTATTTGCCAGTTTGAGCTGCTTTGTAATCAACATCTGGTAGCATTTCCTTTGCAGTTGCTTCATATCTTTCAAATTCATCTCGTGAAGTACAGAGTTGGTCAGCTAATGATTCATACAGATCTGCACATGTTTTAAAGTTCACATCCTCATTTTCCAGAACTTGGCTTGCTGTATGAAAATTTTGCAAAATCTCTTTCCAAAAATTCAACATAAAAGCAAATTTCAGCTCTTGCATCTGATTTCTAATATTATTTGTCTCTCTTCTAGTGTCTCCCTTTTGTGACTGGTCTTCGGCTTTATACTCAAACGCTTCTCAAATGTTATGGAAAGATTTCAAAATATGCCATAGCATGTGCTTCCCATCTGGTATCACGGGGGATTTTAAGATACTTTCATTTCAAATACAACCTTTAAGAATTTTCCACCGACTGGCTGAAGTTGAAGAAAAGTATAGATCAACTGAACTGTAGAGTGGAAATTAACAGCCTCTTGACAACAATCAACAGCACTTTGGTCTACCAGATTTAGTGAATGAGTTGCACAGGGCACATATATAGCAAACATGTTTGTTTCCAGAATTTTTTGCTGCAACCCATTATAACGCCCAGACATGTCTGCAGCGATGTTGTAAGATTGAACCCTACATTTTGAAAAGTTTAACTTACAAACTTCATGTAAGTACTGCAAGACCTGATATGCCATTTCCTCGCCGGTATGGCTTTTCATTTCCCAAACGAATAATTAAAAAGAGTTCAATAGGTTATCCATCCTTTAAGTACCTAAGTATAACACTTAACTGATCGATATTTGATAGATCTGGTGGTAAATCAATTGACAAGCTAAAATATCATACTATTTTACTTCGTCAACAATGGGCACGAAGACCTTTTTGTGCCGTTAGTTAAATGAGTTCCTCACAAGTGGTTTCGGACAGGTAAGAAGGATTTCCTTTGCCAGAATTTCTGTATTTCGAAATGAACCCTGCTAAAAATGGATCAAACTGGCTTATGAGCTCAAGCAGCCCTTAAATATTCTTATTTTGCAATGATCCAAGCTTTTCTTCTGTTCCTCGAAAAGCCAAGCCACGTTCAGCTAACGTACGAATAGCAGCTATGACCATAGGTGAGCACGATAACGAAAAAATTACGATAACCAATAAATCGATAACGAAAACTCATCATTGATAACCAACATTCGATAACTAGCGATAAATTTATCGCCGATAAGGCGATAACTGATAAATCGAAAAATCTTAATTCCGATCTTGCGGTAACGATATTGATATTTTAATTTTTAAGTAAAAAATCGAGAAATCCAAATGTTTATTTTTTGTTGTAAATAAAAAATCTTTTTTAACCTTTCATTTATGGATAATTCCTTTAGACTATTTGATTTTTACTACAGGCGTAGTAACTTACCATATTGTAACTATTTTATCTTACTATAAAGTAAGATAAAATAATTTAAGGAACTTATCAATTCAGTTCTGCAGCATTTGCATGTTCCCCTTTATAAACATGAGCATGTTGAAGTTTTCATTTGACAATGACCTCCTCTTGGCTCTGTAGATATCCTTGCCAAGATGAAACAATCGCTCCACTGGGGCGCTGGACGGCATTGCAGTGATGCACGTCAAGAAAAGATCAATGAACTCCTTCTCACTGTTGAAAGCTGGGTCTGCCAGGCTGTCTGTCGATTTGGCCTGAAGTACACCTTTACAATGCGAGCAGCTTTGTACTTGGTTGACCTTTGATGACTCTGACCTTCAGTGTGTTCATCTACATCACAGATGCTGGAGTAGTATTTCACCGCCTCCATGTCCTTGGCCTCGCTAAGTAATAAAAATATCGATTATCGCTAGTTTGGAACAAAAAGTATCGCGATACCGATAAATCGATAACGATTTTGTCGGATAACAGATAACCCGATATCGTTATAGCGATAAATTATCGCGATAACGCCCACCTATGGCTATGACACGTCTCAAAACATGTTTCCAGTCAGTAATTACAAATTAGACTCTTCCTGAATTTGTTTTTCCAACTGTTGCCCCATCCCCGTACCCTGTCTGCGAGTTAAGTATGTTAGCATCAAAGCCAACGTTTTTCTTTCAAATGCCAATAAAAATCAAATGGAAAGAGATGTTTAATAAATCTCGAAATCGACGTTTTAGATGTCGCCAAATATGCATTTTGCTCTGCATCAGAAACTCAAGATCGTCTGGGTTACCTGGGCGTTCTTCACCTGATATTGATATCCCAACAAGTCTACATTGTGAAAAAATCATAAAGTCCTTTGCAAATAAGAAAGCAAGGAAAAACCCTGCTATGAATAATTATTGAGACAAAGTTTTAGCAAAGGGAAAAGAAAGTTTCTCTTAGATATGTTTGATGAATTTTTAAAATATAATTTTATAATCTTTTATTAAATTTTAATAATAATTTTTAAATTTATGCAAAAATAAAAAATTTCACCCATAATTCTCTTAAACATATATATCTCTAGTGCATTACATCTCACATGTAAATTCTAAGATAAATTCTAAAGAACCTTAGTTTTTCCCAATAAACATTAATTTTCATTATCTGGAATAAGGGGACGGCAGAAAAACTGACTCCCCGCAAAAAAAAATTATATGTACACCAGGGTATCAATTTTTAAAATGCACATTAGATTTATGCAATGGATTTTGCAACTATCACTGCATTAGACCTATTCAAGTAGAATTTCTTCACATTTATTCAGACAGTATATAGTACTGTTATCTTGGTTAGATTGTGTAAAAAAGAATTTTTCAATTTTGTGAGTATAAGCCCATAACTTATTCATTTGTAACTGTGTTTGAGAATCCAGATGATTATTTTCTACGTGTTTATCCCTCAAAAATTAAATAAATCCAATTATTTCACAGGACTAGATATTCTGAGGGAGGATAAGTCACATATTAACTTATATGTATTAAGAATCACATTTCATACTCCATCTTTAAAGTAAAACATTTTCCAAGTAATTATCAAGCTAACTGCTTGCTAAATAATAATTAGGGAAGAATATTAAGAAAGTGTTCTCAGTTCCAAATTAGTTAAAATATATGAATATGTATTTTCCTCTATTAATAAAGTAAAATTTAAACTTCAAGATAAAAAACCCTCTCCCATTTGATAGCGGGCGAATCCATGTTCAGTTAAATGATCATGAAGAAGTTGTCAAACATCTTATAAGATTAGGCCAAGAATAGGAATATTCAATGATCTTTTAAAAGTATTTTTGAAACCAACTGTAGATCAAAGGGGAAATGGCCTAATATAGAGGTCAGTTGAATATATATAATTTAAGGAATTTTAAGGATAAATCCTGAATGACCTTTTCGAAGTAGTTGGTTTGCCCCAAGGGGGCAGCTCCTTACGTCATCCCTGATCGTTTTAGAGATGAGCCAAACATTCTAGAATTTTTCCTAACCTCAATCTTTTCTCCTTCGTTTTCGTTAAACGTCTTTCTTCCTCTGGGTCATCGATCACTGTTATCTCTGTAACCCTGTTCTTGTATACAAGTCTTACAGGGAAAAGACACCGCCCTATGGAGAGGAACGTTTTAGTAGCATCGCTGTTGCCAAAATGGTCGGCTTACGGTCTACTTCATGATTCCATGTGGAATGACTGCTGCTCCTTTGGGAAGGAAGTCCCTTGGTGGATTGTGCTGAACGCATTACCCCGAGGTAATTTCTTTACCATGAAGGGCATTCATTTCCGATATTTTTCCCTTCAACTAAATCCTGACAAAGCAAATTTGGTTTAAATCTGTTTGTTGTTGTGATATTGGTCCCATGGACGCTCCTTTTAGGAATTATTTTCTTCTGCAAACTCCAAAAACTCATCTCGGAAACGTGCAAATTCTATTCTCGTGACACTAAAAATTGCTTACCCCTGTTAGAAAATGCAATAATCTGTCTTATTACTCTTCTGCACAATATTTTCTTGCATTTTGTTAAAAAAAAAAATGCTAGCTCTAGCTTTGTTTTTTCTCCTCTTCTCTCTCCCCCCCCTCTCCTCTCTATCTCTAATATTATCTCTCTCTCCTCTCTCTCTCTCTTCTCTCTCTCTCTCTCTCCTCTCCTCCTCTCTCTCTCTCGTCTCAAAAAAATTCTATCTTGCATGAGACACTGAGAGCACAACCGCCATTTTACTTTCAACTAAAGCTGAACTCTGCACTCAAAACCTTTGCTTCTAACATTCCCCCTTAGACGATTCCGGAGGCCAATCCTCCTTCGTCCATTTCCCTCCAACTCATTCATGTCTAATATTGCAATTTTCTTAGAAGCTATTCCCGTTCTCTATGACCTTTAACACTAGGAAAGCATATGGTCCTGATGGCATTCCTCTGTGGATCTTAAAACTTAGTCTCTCTCTATATACTTCGACCTTCCCTTCCTGCTGGAAATATACGTTCACTCAGCCTGTATCATGAAAAAAGGGACCCTTCTCAATCCTCAAACTACCATCCTATCGCTTTAGCCTCCGTTATTTCTAAAGTTTTCGAATCTAACCTTGACAGGAAGATTTGGAAACATTTCAATTCTTCAAATCTTATCCTTGATCTCCAGTATAGCTTTCGTAAGAAACGTTCTACTGGCAATCTTCTTTCCATTAAGCCTGATTCATGGTCCTGACCCCTTCGGCATTTCGGAGAATCTTTTGCTGTGGAGCTATATATATATCGGAAGCTTTCGACAGAGCCTAGCACCAAGCTTTGATTTCTAACCTTCCCTCCTTCGGTATCTATCCTTCTCACTGAAGCCTCCTCTCTGATTTCCTTTCTGGTCGTTCTATAGCAGCAGTTGGAGATGGCCACTGTTCATCCTTTAAATCTTTAAATAGTGGTGCTCCTCAGGGTTCTATCCTATTTCCCAATTCTTTTTCAACTTTTTGTAAATGAACTTCTTTCTATTACTTCTTCAATTATCAACTAATATGCCAACGACTCTACTCTTCATTAGTCATTTCACTTTGAAAGATGTTTCGCCCAGCAGCAAGTGGCTCATGTCAGAAGAGTTAAATTGGAGGAACTAACCTCTGACCTTTCTCGAATTTCTAATGGGGTAGTGAGAACATGGTTGTTTTCAATGTCTCAAGAACTTAATTCCTTTATCTTACTATTCATCATAATCTTCTATACAACTACAACATCTTCTTCGAAAACACACAACTCATACCTTTGTTTGTCCTTAATATTCTTGGTGCTTCTATTTCTCGTGACCTTAATTAGAAAAATCACATTATTTCTCTTTCTAAGCAGGCTTCTGAGAGGTTTGGTGTTCTGAGGCGCCTTCGGAATTTTTTCACGTCACCCCAGTCGCTTTATCTTTATAGGGGTGTCGTTCACCCTTGTACGAGTATGCTTCACATATCTGGAGTGGTTCCACTCACATAGCTCTCCTTCAAAAGGTGGAATCAAGGGCTTTTCGTCTTATCAAGTCTCCTGCTTTTACTAGCTCTCTCCATTCTCTTTCTAGCCTTCATACTATGCTCCATTACTTTATTCTATTCCGCTTATACAACGGAACTTCTCTTCTTCCAGTGTTTCAGTCGCATACTACCTCCATTGAGAGGAATCGTATGACACTTTTACTCACACAATCTCATTCTATCTCTGTCAAACTAACTAATTTATCACACTCAACTTGTTCCACGTAATCGATAATTGAATTCATCCTTATATTCTAATTCTTTGAAATCTCATTACTAATGGATATATTGTATTTTACCGGTTTATCAGGCACACATTTCAACAACATCGCTTGCAGAATTACGGTGGTCAATGTTCGCCTTTGAAATGGACCTGGCTTAGGAATTTCCTCTAACTCTGGTGGAAATTTGATAGTCCTCTGACCTTTGCCCACCAGGGGGAGACATAATAAAGTAGTAAGTTAGATCGTATGAAAGATAATTCCTTTTATAAGTTTGCTTAATTTCTTTCAAAGAAAAGTGAATTAACTCATCTTTTTATTCGGCATTATCATGAAAGAAGCTTCCCATACTGTAGTTTATATTCTCTTATCTGAATTAATAAAGTCATATTTGATTCCTAGTTATTATTCAGCAATTTAATTTTTTTTTAGGAATTTCATTACATGCAGACGATTTAATGAATAGTCATTAAATATTAATCAAAATCTTTACCCGGTTTACCGTGAGCTTATGGTCAATCCTCCCAATATACCTCAAACAATATATTCATAGACTAGTTAAGGAGATAGAAGAACGTCAGAAAGTGCATGTTTTGTGTTTATCTTCTATGTGGAGTCGAGCGATAAATCTAAAAAATCTGCATAGCCGATTTATGAGAGCTTTGCGTTAGTGATTTAGCAACCAACTAGTATCTAGTATCTTGGACTGTTTGTAACATCATTATAGATTTTTTGAAAAATGTTGAAAATGGAAACTATTTTCAAGAAAAGAAGTAAATATTTTAACTATTTATCATTTTGATAAGGGTAGGACTGAAGTGGGTTCAGTGGTAGAAACACCAGTAAAAGTGATGAAAAGACTATACTTTCGTTTCGTCAATTCGATTTTTAATAGAGTTGACAGTACATCAAGTGATTCGCTGTTCTGTAGCTTATAAGGAGACTCTTAGAGATTCTTAAAATCTTCCCGATCCAGTCACCTCTGAAATTCTGATTCCTGATCATTTACTGATATTTTTTAATATATTTTCTGATCTACAAGAACCTCCTAAACTCTATAGAAAACTTTAAACTTTATAAACATGAGCCTTAGCTATTGAGGGTTTCCAGAGGACTGGGAAATTCCTTATTTTGTTCATTTTATTAGCATTTAAATTTTAAGAAATTAATTGAAATATCGAATGGAAAAAACAATGTCGATAATGAAATGTTACATGGCTCTCAACATGGCTTTAGAAAAAGGTAGATCCTGTCAAACGAATCTTTTGAAATTTATAGAGCATATAACTGAGCAAGTGGGACAAGACAAAAAGCGGCCAGGAAAAAAGCAGAACAGATAACGACAGCACCAATAAGAGACTACAGACACGATGGAATGCCAATATATAATTCATCTTAGTTAAAAACTATTCGATAAAATTAGGCCCCAAGGAAATACAACTGGAAAAACGAGACGCGGTTGCACATGTAATCATAGGTCTGAATATCGCTAAAGAGGAGAGGATTTAATATGACTAATTGGACTGAAGATAAAGGGATGAATGAAAAAAAAATATGGAGGCTAAAGATTTTAGCCCCAAAATCAAGTCTTATTTTTACATAAATTTAGGATAGAAATGTGGGTTTCAAAAACCAAGCCGTTTCTAAAATGAAGGGTGTAGACAATTAGGGAAGTAAGATAGTAAAGATGGAGGTTATGTCTGCGTCAGAAGCTTTGTTTAGTAAATTACCACATTATTCATGTTCCATAAAGAAGATTAATAATGTACATACCATAATAGTGGGCTATCGGTTAACAATGTCCATAACACGGTGATTTATAGATATAAATTCTCTATTGTTTGATTGTAACAGTAATAATTGCATTAAAATGAATATTATATAACAAATTATATATTTTTAATCAAAATAATATTAAAAAAATATTATCAATTTTATTTATTTTTATGTTTCATTATAAAAATAAATAATATCCTAAGTTGGCTCTCTTCCAATCTCAAAGTTAACGATCATTTAGAGCCGATCCGTCAAACTTTCTTGGACCGCTTCTCAATCCTCAAAAATCACAATACAGATAAAAATATCGCAATACTTACCGAAAAACCCATAATGTCTTTTACAAAGATATAGTTTGGCCATATCACAAAGTAGCTCCTTAGCGAGTTACCACACGCATACATTATACTATATTCATCACCGGATAATAGTGCAACCCACATCCACCAACATTGCCGTTACTTACCATGCGACACAGAGCGACAGGTGGTGACGCAGCCCGACACACCAACGATAAAAATGCCCACGATCAATAAACAATACATACGCGCTTCATATAGAGTATAAAACTAATTCCGGACCCACCTCGAAATTAATTTTTAACTATTTCGATCATCGATGTTTTTAATGACAAAGGAGTTAGAATCTCAATAATACGTTAGAGGCATCAGAAATTTCCGGCCAGGTGTCCAGCGAACCACTAACCTTACGAGGCAAACTATGGATGACACCATTAGATCACTTACATCTACGTATCTGAGCTCTCCCGCCGGCATGGACATCCCGCTCCTTTCGCATTGGAAGAACATTACTTTAACATCCCCGAACACATTTACCCCGATTTGCCGTCAAAATTTTCTCGCTTAACCGGTACCGCCACTGAAACAACCCGAAGCGCTCAACTTAAGTCCGACTACTCGAACCAATGGTAAGAGATAAGAATATTTCGTTCCCTTCGCACTTGCGACTTAGCTTGCGCCCAAATTGATTACGGCGGTGTAAAATTCGAGGCTTACCAGCCAATCAAGAGTACACAGTCAGAAACTGTCATTTTTTTAAATATAAATTCAATGTTATAAACGAAAGATACAAGTTACTATTAACATATAACATAACAATGCTTTATTCATATGAAAGGTCTCCCCATCATTGCAAACAAATGTAATTTATTCTATAATATTTAATACTTCTTACTTTTTGATATAAATATTCTTATTACAAAAATTGGTATTTTTCAATAAACACTATTGGATGCTTCTTGCTGAGTTTCGTCTCTCTCTACAAATTTTTCAATCACTTTTTTTGCGTGCTCTAATTGGTCCAATTCTCTTATCTTCTTCAATGAAGTTAATACGGTACGTCCGGCCCCCTTAACGGTTGTTCCCTTTCACTGCGCGCTCACCTTGCCGAAACATTCCTGCTTAAATCTTAGCGGATGCTTTCTTCACTGGAAATAACCATACGCGTTTATTCCCTGACTACTCGCGTGTCAAACATCACACAGTTTCTTTACTCATTGTAAAGAGGAATGAAAACTTTCGTCGGCATCGAAATCCCTAACCTTTTGCCCATGCTGCCAATTGCCACTTCTTTTCGATTGACAGTAAACCCACTTAACGTTCCCGAACATATCCAATTACCGTGGAATTTCCGCTACCGAGCCCAGGTACCCACTAAA
The DNA here is from genome assembly GCA_015478945.1 of Trachelipus rathkii. Classification (NCBI taxonomy): domain Eukaryota; kingdom Metazoa; phylum Arthropoda; class Malacostraca; order Isopoda; family Trachelipodidae; genus Trachelipus; species Trachelipus rathkii. Next base: position 42,375 of record JABUQX010060755.1, on the reverse strand, counting down.
AAAAAGTACCAGCCCACGCTCCCGTCAAAAGGCGTCCCACGCAGATCGATATTCAACTCCGACCAAGTGGTCAAAGCAGATACCTAACACTATTTCAATAAATGAACTTAGCTATCCACTTGCATACACAGTGGGTAGAAAATCCGACTTAAATCCCAATTAACAAGAAAAATCTATGAAAAACTCAAATTTTTCTGATATAATCATCTTTCTGACGAAATAAAACTGTTTAAAAAGCCTCCCTAAAATCATTCAAAATAAAAGGTGCACCTAGTTTCATTTGAGGCGTTCCTACGTAGAAATCTCTAGCTGAGTTCCCAAATATGCGTTATTTCCAGATATCTTGTCAAATGGAGAAAGACGTTTTATTTTCTTTAATGACGCCCGCCCCAATGAACCCCCCCCGGTAATGAAATTCCGGAGCCAATTGCAGAAAATTCTAACCACTAGTACAATTATATTTGTATTACCCTTGGTAACTTTAGATCCTAGTGAAAACTTATCTGTGATGTGCTGTGCATGGACGCTCATCACGCACAATGAACCGATAAATTTAGCAATCCTGGAACAATATCCTAATCACAAAGGAATTTTTCTCATAGGTTGCGCAATAAAAATGGAACCAGTGCGTTAAATAGAGGTCCGACGTTTCTACCTTTAACTTGACAACGCTAGGAGGTATATGCTACCTTCATAGTAAAAATTTATTGCTGATAATACATAAACATTGATAATCTTATCTTTTCTTATATTGTCTTCTATAAATTATTATTTATATTATTTAAATAGGGTGTTTTTAAATAATAGTAAATAGATAACTAATAGATTAATGTTCAAACAGATTTTTCAAATCCATAAAAGAGGAGTGTCGTTGTTCTTACGCAGGAGGTTAGATGAGCTGCAACGGCCTCTCAACATTTACTACCAGTGGAAAAGGCGAGTGCAAGCATTTGCCTCAAAACGACGGAAGGAACCATTAAGAGCACCTATAGAACCAACAGCCCCGCCACAAAACCGGAAGCTTCTGACTCAAAGTAAGAAATAAATTTATAATTATTATTATTATCTATATTTATTCTTCTATATACATAATAATTTTAAAAATGTAATTTGCGTCTACCTATTTTTTCAACCTTTTTTTCATCACAACCTTTTTGTTGCTTGTTTTAGTCCATTAATTATTATCTTATTCTTGCTTGCCCGCACTCAGCGAACAAGCTCGGCTGGTTAAGATTAAGAGATCCGCGTCCGCTACCAGCATCTGGGCTTGTTTTTTTCTAAGAATAAAACTACCCAACGTTGTCCATTAACCGTTACTTACTTGTGAAATTTATACACTAGCACCACTAATCATAAACCGATGTCTAAGTCCCTAAACCTTATAAAACAATTGCACTTGAAAAACAAAAAATTCAGCACAACTTATTTTTCGACCATGGTCTACCATCAGCAGAACTCGACCTATTTTCGTTCCCGATGAATCTCCACTGTGAGCACCATTCCTCTAATCGAGCCTTTATTGATATTTCTGACATTAAAAAAAATAGATGTTCGCAGAAAACCCAATCAACCCAATAAAAACGCCCAGCCCCTATCATTATGTTTACAAATTTTTACGCATCATATCCTAGATTTTTGAAAATCGCCCCGATAGAAATCCAGTAACCCGTTAACAGAACTTTATATAGAAAATGCCTTACTGCGTTGAACCTATCTTTCTTTAAACCTTAATCACAACATATGAAAGCAACATTATCATCTTACATTCTTTCATATGAGTAGCGCACAATTGAAAGACTCTTTATATTTATATCGCACCCCTTATCAACTACACACGCCTTAATTTTTCAGGCCTGCGAAATGGAAAACCATAACTTTCGAACGGAGGCCTGCAGCTTTGGTGGAACCGGAAAACGTCCACGAGGCCCAGAAGACAGTGGTGTGTTTCATTTGATGGCCGAACACCTCCCGCGTACGGGTGTTAAGGATATAATTGGAACAATACAGTTAGGCGAAACATATATTAACGACAACAAATTATTGGAACCCATATTACTTATGAAGAAAAACACTATACGATAAATTTAATATTAATGTATAAAAGATTTGCTAGGCACTGTTCACGTGATTTTAATGTAATACTTAGTAATATAAAATATATTTATATTATAAATTACGTATATGATAATTAATAATTGGTGAGGTGAATTGTATTAGGATTGACATATTATTTAATTATTGATAATAAAATAGTTATTATATATAATATTGCATAAGATGAAGTTACTGTTAAGATATAATATTAGAGTAGATCAAATTACTAGAGTAATAACACCTGACTGTTCTAAATTATGAATTTTAAATGTATATATATTTAGAGAACTGAATTATAGAGACCAGATATTATCATTTTATGATATATAATATATATATATAATATATGGATTTATATTACTAATATATAATTCAAATTGAGAGAATAATAAAATGGTATGAGTTAAATATTGCCATGAAAGATAGCATATATAGTAATATACGAGATATAAAGGATAAAGCATTTAGAAGTGTAATAAAGGATATAATAATATATATATTGGATAGTGGGATATAAAGAAATTACGTCAATCCACCATACTAAATAGTGTAGATTGGATTTATATTGGTAGGTTTCCTGTTTAAAGATTATAATTATTAAATACATATATTTATTCTAGTATATATAAATAATATTCATAATAATAACGAAGACTAAAGAAAAAATATATTCTTCTTTTTTTTTTTGATCAAAAAAGTTATGATATAATATATATATATATAATATGAAACTAACTATATATATATATATAATATTTAATGCTATCACGTGTGTTCTTAAATGTGGATTACCAAGTGATTAAGTAGTGAGACAATAGATAATACGTAATATATATATAATAAGCATCATATTGAAGTATCATGTGTATACATAATATCATACATTTAAAGTATAAGTTAAGTAGAATTATATTAGCATATGTATTAAAACATATAATAATAGTACCTTTCACATCTTATCCACTTCCTAATACTCTTTAGAATAATAAATGTGAATAATAGTATTGATATCAACCTAATTATTTCGCAATATAACTGTTACTTCAATGTGTTGCTCACACTCTTTTAATGAATTGTTAGGAATAAGTTTGTTTGTTATCTTGAGCCCTCTATTGCGTTGCCCTGTTACGTATGACAGCATAAAATGCTCTTATTCAAGTTGCCTGGAGTTCGACGGACCCCATTAGCAGATTTGTTCTTCAACGAGTCATGTTGATGGTGACCAGTTATTATAAACTCTATAGAATTGTAGATGAATCGTGATGAATATGGAAGGAAAAATTAACAGTAGATACCCTCTGCGCGCCTTCCACAATATAAATTATGGTGTAAAATAAATTATCATTTAAATAATCGTTTGAATCAAAAATAACACGTATTACATGAGTGAGATGTATTGAGGCGCGAGTGTTCGGGAATGAAAATACAGTATTGAATGAACATTGGTTTAACACGAACTGCCAAACGCCAAATTTCAAGAATCGTGCTGGTGCATCACTCACCAAGAAAAAAAGCGATCATTATGCCATTCTTCTAAGTTTTCGCTTCTTTCGATCCTTATCCGCTACCGAAGAGCTATCTCAATCGAGTCTCCAGCAGAATTATATAGGGGGATGCCTCGATAATGTAAGAATAGAATGTTCATTTACAGATTAAAACTTGAATATTCGACGCATTAGAGGGTTCATAATCGAGTCTGAGATATAATGTAAGAAGTATCCATGCTATCATCAAGGTACGATACTCGTTCACATATGAAAAACATGACTGCTCACGATGAAAACCTTTCCATCCGTAATATATTTATGGGAAATGAAATCATAGTCTCAGAATAAATTGGCAAGCTTTAGGAGTGTATTGTAATAGAAATCTGTTACATGACCACACACCACACACACCATTGCAACAAACAACATCAACAGCTTACACACACAAATCCATTCACACACGATCCTACACACTAGCTAGACATGAGCACACCACGACACACGACACCTGACTAGCGACTGACAGACGACTATAAATATCAAAATCCTATTTAAAATATGCAATCAGTTAAAGAAATTTCTTCAGATTTGATGGACAATATAAAGAAGATACGATATGGCAAGTTGATATATGAACGACTTCACTAGTAATACTTATCCCTTACATATTCCTGAAATAACTCAGATAAAGTGTGATTAATCTGATATCAACGTAATTATACAAGCTGATATAAATTTTCAATGTAATAGTATATAAGAGTTATTATATAAATAATTTATTATCACGTATACTAACATAATGTTACCTTCTTCGATATGATCATTGGGTGTGAGAGCATCCGTGCACCTCTACGCACATATCCTGTTGTGCGACATATGAAGGAATATGAGGATAGTTATTCACGCCGTCTCTGCCTCTGATTGGCGCGAAGCTATGGAATTCAAGGTGCTACTACTCATAAGGGAAAATGAAGCTCGAAAACCGCTACTGTAAAATATCTGCAAGTCATACGATAGGATGGTATGTATAAATATCGCCTGCCAACATTCGCTTGTGTGAGGTCGCGCCACGAGTATCGGTGAACCAAAGAGTCGATACGCACGAAGTACAAGACCCTCGAGGTAAAAATATGAAAAACAGGATAAGGAACTCGCAACGCGCTTCTTCTGGGGTTAGCGTTTTTCGACAATACATCTACCACGAGATGACAGTTAAGAAAAATATTGGACGCCTAACGCGAGTTTCGTTGAAACGAAGTCGGGATCCTTAGATTCTACCCTAGAAAGTTTGAAAGACGAATATTTCCCCGACCTAATAGATCGCGGCATACTCGCCGTCTTAAAGAATTTCCCCGTCACTGGCTTCCCAGTGATAGCGTTGATAGATGAAAATTCTCAAAGAAACCCTTGGGGGATGTGTATTATTTTGGGTGGCGAAAATGAAGCTTTCTGGCCATTGAGTCAAACAGCGATTGATTGTTTCCAAGAAGATTTCAGTTTCGAAAACCTATTTAAAAAGGAGATGATCGTCAATTTGGGAAAAAATATGTTTTGCAACGCTATCGTTCCAATATATACGCCAGAAATGGTAAGAGTTTTAAAGCCAATTTTCCAAACGAATATATTCAACGACGTGTGCTCTTTCTGCGTCCTAAAAAACCCGCGCGTCTTCAATAAACAAGCTCATTTTGCGCTTCTGTTAAAAGTGTGGGAAAAGATAAAAAATCTCAAAGGGAACCAACAAGATTTCCTTCAGAACGTATTACAATCCGTAATCGCTACCGCTTCCCTTCACCTAGATTGGCCGGTATTTAAGACCTACAAAAAGGAATTGTTTGAACACACCGAAATTTCCTTGAGAAGATGTATTCACCAGAGCGAAACAAACGTTGGTGGGGTTACTTCAGAGAATCTCACAAAGGCTATATTTTTCTTACTTTCTTTTCGTGATGAGGTTGAAGAAGAAGAAATGATAAAAAAATTCGAGCAATTGATTCGTGAATTTATCTCTCGGTTAATTTTTAAATTGGTAAAAAATAATGATGTTTCAAAAGTCATCAAATATTTGTTCGCCCCAAATAAAGAAGCAGCTTTATCCACGGATGCCGCTTTAATAAATAAAACTTACTTAGACGAAATAGCGGCGAAAAGTAAAGTCATCATCGGATTATTTAGAAAGAAATATGAGTTCCTGAAAAAACATCCCAGGAGCGCAATCACTAAAAAGTTGTTAGAAAATTTCTGCGCGAAGCTCATGTTGGATAGCACTTCCAAAATCTCTCTGAATAAGAAATTTTTATTAATTTGCAAAGATGAGGAATTAATAGGGGATGTCAACCTACTCGATCTTCAAAATATGGCCGGCCGAGATTTTAATTTTTCTGAGAAAACCGTAAGACGAATTTTCAGCACACGTGCATTGTTTCGCTACGCATCCCAAAGCATTAAAGAAGAGAAGAATATCATTAACGGAGCAAAGTTTTCGAGGGGCGAGGTGTCAGCCTTAAGGTCTCGCAGATATGTGACATTAGAACTGTTGTTGATTTTGGAAGTAGATTTGCGCGCAAAAGTTTTAGACGACTTTAAGTTATAAAGTCCCCGTATGTGCGCACCTTCAATGAAAAGTCCCTGAGTGATCTTACAAGTCTTCGAGAATAACGAAATCTATACGCGAGTGTTTTTCTTACGGGATCAAATTTGTGGTAGAACAGTTTAAATATTAAATGTATGATAATCATTTACTTTAAAACAAACGCATTTAATTAAAACGAAAAAAATTAATATAGCATACGCAGATACATACATGTTATTATAATAAAGGAAGAATAAATGAGTAAAATACAAAAGATGAACACAAAATTGTAATATCAATGTCTTATTAAAAATAAAGAGAAAAATATAGAATCTCATCCCCGCTTGCTTCTTGCTCATGTAGCCTTATTATTTGTTTTTTGGTAGAATATTTCATTTTTTTATTGATGTTGTATTCTTTTTTATATTTCTATTTTAAAGTCGCCGGTTGGTAAAAGTTATTAATGCAAAATAAAATATCCTATTCAAAGACTTTATTACAAACCATTTATAAAAAACCTTTTAATTTATTTTTACTCACATTGCGTGTTTTAAATTGTGTCACAAAGTAATTGAATAATTTAATTTTTTGAAATAAATTTGGAGTATAAAAAACTTTAGTTGATGAATAAACTTTGGAGTTGTAGAAAATAAACTTTCGATGGATTGATTTAATAAACGTTTGAAATTAAGAAAAGTAGTAAATTGAATATTTATATCGAAGTAGATATTCTAAAAACAAAAAGAAGACACCAAAAAAAAGATAAAAAACGTGCGACTGTCGTTTCCTATGAAAAAATTTAATATTAAGACTAAGAAAAATACAAGAACAAAGAAAAAAAAACAATTATAATGATATGTCATCAACTTTAATCAATCTTTATATTGTTATAATTGTTTTTTTCTTTGTGTCTTAATTTTTGTTCTAATTTTGTTCTTAATAATTAATATCATCACTAGAAACGACAGCTATGTTTTAGCTTAAGTTTATCAAGATTTAAGGTATACATACATGCCTCTAAAAATTATTTACTAGAAAACGCCCTGCACCCCTCAGCTAGAAAAAAGATTACAACATTATATATAGTACTTAAAAAATTAACGTTAAAAAATCTTTAAGGGCTACGCTTTGCTCAGGGCACGAAAAAACGTTACTTTGTACTTCTCGGGATGGTGCAAAATAAATTTCATTCCTTAAGCGAGTTTTATCCCAGGGAAACCAAAAAAAAATATTCGGGATCTACATTCTATAGAAGAATTGATATTCGTATTCACTGATTGTAATGCATAGTTTGTTTTTTGTTCTTAAGTTTTCTTAGTCTTAAAATTAGATTATCATCCATAAGAAACACAGTCTCACGTTTTTCTTTTTTTCCTTACTTTTGTTTTTTGTTTTAAGAAAATATTTGACTATATCGATAAAAAATAATTATCATAGAAAGTTGGTTTTAAATTGGTTATTCTTAGTAATGAAGTGGTGATTTTTTACATAAATTGGCCATTTTTCCCACAATTCCATAGACTCACAATCGTCTAAATTTTAACATTATAATAAATTCAAAATTTAACCATTTTTAAAGGGTAATATCTTTCAAAGTACGCGAAGAAATGTTGAAATTAATATTTTTTAATGTATTTCGTTTTACATTCTTTAACTTTCATTCTGTCTTCCCGTAGCAAGAAACAAGCTCAAAACACCAATTCAGGAAACACTATTATAGGTAGTGCACAAAAAAAAACTCCATTTTATTAAGTTGTCAAAAGTTTTTAATTGCTATTTCTTATTTTTTTTTTCTCGGAAAAAAAAAAACAAGGAATTTTAGGCGGAAACTAGCATGATAATTAAAAGTAAATGAGGCAAAGTTTAATATATTTAATAAAAAAAGACTAAGCGAGAGGAATTTTTAGATTACAGTGGACCTTACTACGTGTTATTATTTGTATCTCTTTGGGTATCATGAAGAATAAACACGGAATATAGTCATGTGATTCATATATTAAAATTTTTATAGTCCGTACTATGTTTTAACTTCTCTATAAATTTATCATTATGTTGCTTTGCATGGTAGCAAGAAAACAATGGCTCCAAAACACCAATTCCGTTTAGTCTCCTTAATTTCCAATTTCCCATACGATATAATAGATTTTTAGAGGTAAGCTAAAGTAAAATACTTTTGCTAAAAACAGATTTGTTTTTTATATCGTTGTTCTTATTTCTAGTCTAATAATTAAATACCATCACAAGAAACGAATCCCACGTTTTTTTAAAGATAAATTTTTATTTAGTTAGCCTCTACAAATAATATCATAAAAAGTTGGTTTGGAGACTATTTATTAAAAATAACAATAATAATATTAATTATAGTACACTTTTTTAAAAATTAATCTAAAAAAAATCTAAGGGGTAACCCTCCTATCGCTCCGCTTCGGGCAACAAATGACTTACTTTACTTTCTCGGAGATGGACAAAAATAAATTGTTTCGATGCTTCAAGCTGAGTTTTTTCTTCGAGGGAAAACCAATAAAAAATAATTACGGATCTAAGTCCTATCAACATTAATCTTGAACTCACCTATTTGCATAATTTTTTTCTTTTTCTTAATTTTTTTAGTCTTAATAATTAAGATATTATCACAAGACGTAAAATATAATTACTAAAAAAATTAAGACAAAGATAAAAACAATTATACACATGTGTGAATACCTGAATATCAATTATTTAAAGGATTAAAACCTTTTTTTTTTTTGGTTTCCCTCCGGAAAAAAACTCGATTAAGAAATGAAAAAATTTATTTGCACATCTCCCGAGAAGTAACAAGTAACGGTAATTTTCGTGCCGAGCGTAAGCGTAGGAGGGTACTTTAGATTTTTGTTACGTTAATTCTTTAAGTGTACTATATATATATATATAAATATTAAATATATTATAATATAATATATATAATATATATATATAATATATACTATATAGATATATATATATAGATATAAGTATTATATATATAATAAATATATAAGTTAATAAGTTATTTTTCTGTGTAGAGAGAATGAAATTATAGTTGTGGAAGACTACAACTATGACAAAAAATAATATATATATATAATATAGTATAATATATATATATATAATAGTATATATTAAATAATATATATATATATATATATATATATATATATATATTATATATAAGTATAATATATAAGATATACAAATATATATGAATTATATATACGTACACTATATGATATTGAGTACAGGAAATCTTTAAAGGATCCCCCTAGGTTATAATTAATTTTCTCAACGCTTGAATCGGGGCAACGAATAAGCGTTACTTTTTACTTCTCAGGAGGTGATGCATTTTTTTTTCCTTAAGCGAGGTTTTTTTTCGAGGGGACAAAGAAATATAATTAACCCGAATCTAAGTGCTATAAAAATTTATATTCAGTATTCACAAGGGAAATGGCGTCGACGTTGTTTGTTATTTATTTTTCTTGTTAGTTACCTCTAAAAATTTTTTTTTCGTAGAGAATGACATTGCAGTTTGAATTTTAAAATAATCGTAAATTCATGAATATCTTAAAATTTTAAGGCAAAAAAAATCAAAAATATTTTATGTTTTATAGATATTAATACATTAACTATAAAGAAAGCAAATATAAATGAATTTTCGCAGTGATCAATTCAAAAATTATTATGATTAAAAAAGATAAAATTAATATAGAGTGATAAAATAATTGCTTGCCTTTCATTACTTTTCATCGATAAGGAATTTTTTATTATTTACTTCAATAATGGACAATTTAGCTTGATATTTGGGTTATATTTTTTAATGTATTATGTGCTACAACTTTTAACTTATTATCCTTTTTGGGCTAAGTCAGGAAGGAGTTCATTATCTCTCAGTGAGCAAAGAGAAACAAAAATTGAACATGGAAAGGAAATACTTTGGAAAGAAAGAAATGCGGAAGGCGAAATATATTGTTGTGGTGAGAAGACCTTGGTGGTTGTTTGTTTTGTTAATGCCCGTGTGTTCGATTTATGGTTATTGAAAAACGCACGGAAGAACACAGCAGTAGAGAAGAGTTACAGAGACAAAAAACAAACAGAAGAGACACAAAGAAGTGGATCAAAAAAAGAAAGAAACAAACAAAAAAAAACCAAGAAAGTGACAACTTCAGTTAAAACAAAGAGACAAGAAAAAAAAAATGATTTTTTGTGGCATTATAAACCTAACCAATTTATCTGTAAAAAATTTGTTTTCAATTTAAGTACATATAATAAAATCTTTATCGATGAAAGATAGTAAATGCAAGTAAAGCAATTTTTATCTATTATAGTAATTTTATCTTTTTTTAATCAAATTAAAATAATGTTTGAATTGAGTCGACTTTCGCGAAGATCATTCAGATTATTTCGTGCTTTTCTTTATAGTTTAATGTATTTGAATATCTAACTAAAACAAAAAAATTTTTTGATTTTTTATTTCTTGTAAAAAATTTAATTGATATCAATGTGATGTACGAATTGTTATTTAAAAATTCTAATTCTTTATGAAAAATAATTAAATTATTTTTAGTAGGTTAACTGGAGAACCAAAAAGCATTTAAGAAATCAACAACAACGGTAACGACCGCCCATTTTCCATTGGTGGAATACCGTGAAGTAAATGCAAGATCTTTTATAGAGCTTTACAGATTCGGGTATTATTTTTGGTCGCCCTCGAAAAAAAAACTCGCTTATTGAAAAAATTTTATTTTGCTGTTTACAACTCTGCTGAATAAGATTAAAAAAAAGTAAACCGTTTATTTCGGCTCCCGATCAAGAGTTCGTTAGAATAATTTAAATGCTATCAACACTAAGGTGGGGACCGAGATTCTTGTACGTCAATATTATGAGTGTAACTATATATTATATATAATATAATATGATATATTATATATAATATATATAACTATATATAATATAATATATATATATATATATATAATATTATAAGTATTATAATATATAATATGATATATATATATATATTTTTTTAATAGTTCTATTCCTTAAATAAATTCCCAAAAAATAATATATATATAATATATAGATATATATATAGTATATATATATATATATATAATATTAATAATATATATATATATGTAGTATATATAGATATATATATTATGAGATATATATATAATATATATAATATATAGTATATATATAATACGTACGCTTTAAAAATTAACGTAAAAAAATCTTAAGGTTCCCAATCTCCCGCGGTTCGCTCGGGACAAAACGTTACTTTTTACTTCTCGGGAGGTGGTCCAAAATAAATTTTTCGTTTCTTAAGCCGAGTTTTTTTCGGAGGGGAAACCAAAATAAACCTTAAGGTTTTAATCTTTAAATAATTGATATATTTACACATATTGTATAAATTGTTTTTTATCTTTGTCTAATTTTTCTTAGTCTTAGACTTCGTTTCTTGTGATAATATTTAATTATCAGACTAAAAAAATTAAGAATAAGAAAAAAAAATTAGCAAAGTAATACATGAATATCATTCTTTATAGACTTGATCCGTATTTATTCTTTTTTTGTGTCCCTCGAAGAAAAAGACCGCTTGAAGGACGAAATTTATTTTTTGCATCCTCCCCGAGAAGTAAAAGGTAAGTCATTTTGTGCCCGAGCGAAAGCCGTGGAGGGACCCTTAAGATTCTTTTACGTTAATTTTTAAAGTGTACTGATATATATAGTAGTATTAATTTTTTATTTTTATATAATAGTCATAAAATACTTTTATGAATAATAATTTTTAAAAATGCCTAATCTAAATGTAAAAAATTTCTCTTTAGAAAAACGTGGGACTGTCGTTCTTGTGATGGTATTCTAACTTATTAAGAACTAAGAAACAATTAAGCACATAAGAGTAAAAAACAATTCTGTTTTAGAGAAAGTATTTTAGCTTTAGTACCTAAAATTATTTAATCGTATGAAATGTTGATATTAAGGAGACTAACACTGGTAAATTGGTGTTTTTGAGTGCTCTGTTTTTCTTGCTACCAGTGAAAGCAACATAAGAAATTTATAGAGAAGTGTAATTAAACATAGTATCGGACTATAAAATTTTAATTATCATCCTTACTTACGTACCTGGAAAGCTAACCCAAAGAGATACAATAATATATTGTTAGTTGCTTCTAAATAATAGCCTGTCTTGAACACATTTTTCTCTACAGTTTTTAATATAATTACACTCTGGCTAACATGTAATCTTCAAGGTAAGGGTCAACATGTCTGGATATTCCGTTTTTTGTTTTATTTTCCGGAGGAATATACCTATAGGGGAACAATCAAGTTAAAAGCTTGGGTACAAACGTTAGAATGGGAAGGTTTTTTTGTGCCATACGTTATTAGGTTCCTGAATTGTGTTTTGAGGCTTGTTTCTTGCTAACACGAAAGCAACAGAATGAAATTAAAGAGATTTAAACGTAATAGCCTTTAAAATTTATTTTTCAACCCTTACTATCGCTACTTTGGAAAGATATCACCCTTTAAAAATGGTATTTTGTAACTTTTTATAAATTGTTAAAATTACGAGATTGTGAGTCTATGGATATTGGTTGGAAATCGGATCTTAGGTAAAGAATAACAACTACATACAAGAATAGACCAATTTAAAACAACTTTGTCTATGATAATTATTTTGTTAGAATGAACTAATAAGAATATTTCTATGGAACAAAAAACAAAAAAGAATAATAAAGTGAAAAAATCAGTAACTGTCGTTCTTATGATGATATTAATTATTGAAGAGACTAAAAAAATTAGACCTGTAAAAACTTATATTTACAATTATCATGAATCCAAATAATTCAAATTCTTATATGAATAGATCCCTAAATATTTTTTGGTTTCCCTCGGAAAAAATCGCTTAAGGAATAAATTTAATTTGCACCAGCTCCCGAAATAAAAAAAACGTTTTTCGTGCCCTGAGCAAACGTAGCTTAAGATTTTTAACTTTACTTTTTTTAAAGTGTACTATATATATATTAATTATTTTGGGAATGGGTAGTATAAAAAAATGAAGTTGGAGGATGGGGAAGGCAAAAGAAAGTAAATTGACTGTAAAAATAAAACAAACAAAAAAAACGTCAACAAACTCTTCAATATGTTGAACAATTTTAGATCAAAATTAAGATTGAAATAAAAAAAGAACTATGACAAAAAACAATTACAATAATTAACAATTTGTTATTCAGGTATTCACATATCATATAATTGGTTTTTTTCTTGTGATGTATCAACTCACTTAATAATATTAAATTTTTGTCTTTATCGCAATTTTCAAGTTTGTTTTATCTTCTTTTTTGGTTCTTTTTGTTTTAGGAATATCTACTTCAGATATAATTTTCCATTTACTATTATCTTAATTTCAAAAACTTTATCTAAATTATATCCATCCAAAACAAAATTTTATCTAAACATTACAATATTATTTAATTTTCAATGTAATCTTATTTGGATATATTTTAACAAATAAATTATTATAATTTATTGGGCTAGCTGAAGTCTGCTATTAGTGAAAATAATAATCGTTTAAAATGTTCGTTTGTATAAGTCCTTGAAAAAAACTTTTATTAATGCCAAACTACCATATTTCTCATCGAAAAACTGTACAGAAAAATAGAAAATAAAAAACAAAGGAATAATTACAAAAAAAATGACATTATTCTACCAAAAAATCAAAATAATAAGGCGAAATGAACAGAAGCGAGCGGGTGAATTCTATTTTTCTCTTTTAGTTTAACAAAAATATTGATATTTAATATATTTTGGATCTTCGTTGTAATTTACTCATTTTTTTTTCAATATACAAAAAAATAAAACACATAAACAAATGGAATTACTTTTAATGTTTTTCATTTTAGTAAAAAATGAGTTTTTGTTTTAAGTAATATTTAATCATACATTTTATATATTTGAAACTTGGTTATACCACAGATTTGACGTAGAAAACACTCGCGTATAGATTTCGTTATTCTCGAAGACTTGTAAGATCACTCAGGGACTTTTCATTGAAGGTGCGCACATACGGGGACTTTATAACTTAAAGTCGTCTAAAACTTTTGCGCGCAAATCTACTTCCAAAATCAACAACAGTTCTAATGTCACATATCTGCGAGACCTTAAGGCTGACACCTCGCCCCTCGAAAACTTTGCTCCGTTAATGATATTCTTCTCTTCTTTAATGCTTTGGGATGCGTAGCGAAACAATGCACGTGTGCTGAAAATTCGTCTTACGGTTTTCTCAGAAAAATTAAAATCTCGGCCGGCCATATTTTGAAGATCGAGTAGGTTGACATCCCCTATTAATTCCTCATCTTTGCAAATTAATAAAAATTTCTTATTCAGAGAGATTTTGGAAGTGCTATCCAACATGAGCTTCGCGCAGAAATTTTCTAACAACTTTTTAGTGATTGCGCTCCTGGGATGTTTTTTCAGGAACTCATATTTCTTTCTAAATAATCCGATGATGACTTTACTTTTCGCCGCTATTTCGTCTAAGTAAGTTTTATTTATTAAAGCGGCATCCGTGGAGAAAGCTGCTTCTTTATTTGGGGCGAAGAGATATTTGATGACATTTGAAACATCATTATTTTTCACCAATTTAAAAATTAACCGAGAGATAAATTCACGAATCAATTGCTCGAATTTTTTTATCATTTCTTCTTCTTCAACCTCATCACGAAAAGAAAGTAAGAAAAATATAGCCTTTGTGAGATTCTCTGAAGTAACCCCACCAACGTTTGTTTCGCTCTGGTGAATACATCTTCTCAAGGAAATTTCGGTGTGTTCAAACAATTCCTTTTTGTAGGTCTTAAATACCGGCCAATCTAGGTGAAGGGAAGCGGTAGCGATTACGGATTGTAATACGTTCTGAAGGAAATCTTGTTGGTTCCCTTTGAGATTTTTTATCTTTTCCCACACCTTTAACAGAAGCGCAAAATGAGCTTGTTTATTGAAGACGCGCGGGTTTTTTAGGACGCAGAAAGAGCACACGTCGTTGAATATATTCGTTTGGAAAATTGGCTTTAAAACTCTTACCATTTCTGGCGTATATATTGGAACGATGGCGTTGCAAAACATATTTTTTCCCAAATTGACGATCATCTCTTTTTTAACGAGGTTTTCAAAACTAAAATCTTCTTGGAAACAATCGATCGCTGTTTGACTCAATGGCCAGAAAGCTTCATTTTCGCCACCCAAAATAATACACATCCCCCAAGGGTTTCTTTGAGAATTTTCATCTATCAACGCTATCACTGGGAAGCCAGTGACGTGGAAATTCTTTAAGACGGCGAGTATGCCACGATCTATTAGGTCGGGGAAGTATTCATCTTTCAAACTTTCTAGGGTAGAATTTAAGGATACCCGACATTCGTTTTCAACGACAACGCGTACGTCAATATTTTTTATGTCCTCTTCTGCAGATTTCAGCGCTACCAGAAACTCATTCCCATCCTTTTTTTCAAATTTATTTTCGAGCTTTCTTTTTTTGGTTCCCGAAGCTTCGCCTAAAGAGCGATGGGAATTTACCTCATTTTGTTCCTCGTCGAGCTTTCTTTTTTTGGTTCCCGAAGCTTCGCCCAAAGAGCGATGGGAATATACGTCATTTTGGTCCTCGAATGTCTCTGAGTCCAAAAAGTCGATCGAAGAAGGTAACAAGTAGTCGGAAAATTTATATTCATTTGAAATTTCGCTGTTCGTTGATGAATTATCACCTTTTCTAAGTATTTCAGGAATATGTAACGGGATAAGTTCGGAGTCGTATATCATCTTCGCCATATCGTATTTCTTTATTTTGTCCATAATCGAAGAATATTTCTTAACTTCGATATTTAAGGATTTTGTTTTAAGCGCGTCATCCACCATCTTGGTCATCACAGTAAGGAAATTTTTAAGCTTATTTTTTTCATGGCTCATCAACAGTTCATTTCCCCGCGCAATTTCTAGCTTCTTTATAATGTGAAATTTCCATCGCAGCATCATTTCGTCGAGGGTCTTCATATCCGTTGAACTCTTATGCGCAATTTCAAGTTCTAATCTGTAAATGACATCATCCTCGCATAATTTCATCTGGAGACTCGATTGAAGCTCTTCGTAGCTAAGTTCGAAGAATAAAAATTCTTGAAAATTTTTTAGGACGAAAGATGATTCGTTGCAGGAACCTTTCAATTGTTTTCCGAACACTGGCCGTAAACACCCCATCGGTTGATACACGATAAAAGATTTTTTTTTTGGACCGAGAACGATTTCTTCATATCGACCACTCTTGTTTATTAGCCTCACGGGGTCCGTGAACTCCAGAACTGATAAACTTTTATCATCAACGCGAACGCTGTGTACACAAACTTTCAATATCCCCTCTGATAAAGTATATCTGCGAAGAATTTGGTTATTATATATATATATATATATATATATATATATATATATATTATATATATATATTTTTTTTTATTATATATATTTTTTTATATATATTATAATATATAATATATATATATTAGTATATATATGAGACGTATATATATATATATAATCAGTATATACCAAATATTTTGTTTCGATTATATTTTTCGCTTAACTATATTTTCAATTATACTTAACACCTACCGAGGTTTCTTGCATAATGAAACACCACTGTCTTCTGGGCCTCGTGGACGTTTTCCGGTTCCACCAAAGCTGCAGGTCTCTGTTCGAAAGTTAAGGTTTTCCATTTCGCAGGCATGAAAAATTAAGGCGTGCTAGTAATAATGCAATATAAAATATAAATCCTTTCACTTTTGCGCTTACTCATATGAAACAAAACTAAAACTTGACAACGGTAGGAGGAGGTATAGACTTTTAACTTTTATAGTAAAAATTTCTTGCTAAAAAATACATTAATAATTGATAATAATATGTTTTTAATTAATTTATATAGAAATTTAATTTTAAAACACACACACTACACATATATAATAGTTATATATATAATATATATATTAGATAAAAAAGAAAAATAATTATATAGAACGTGTATGTATCTATGAGAATATCGACTCTTTGTAGACTATTATATTTATTTATTTTTTTTTTAAAATATTTAATTTAGTTACCCATAAAACCTAATTAACGAAGAAAACGGAATTTAAGGGGGACTAAATTAAAAAAATTAAATTAATAATAACAAGCCGAGGCTTGCTCCTACCGGAGCAACCTCGCCTTGAGCGCGTGCTAACGCACGCGCAGGGGCTCACGCCCCGATAACAAACAACTTTTACTGCAAAATTTTGGAAAACGCACACATGGATAAAAAATCGGCTCCTAAAAAGGCAACTTTAAAATTAATAGGAAATAGATAAAATACGAATAATTGACACAGATCTTCTATATAATATTTTTTTTGCATTTCAAAATTTAAATCTATTATTTTTTTTATTTTACGTATTCAACAATAAAATTTCAAAACATCAAACCTTCCGAGTAAATGTTTGTTTTATTTATTTCTGCAACTATAAATATATAGCGAGGAATAAGCTCACAAATAACGTCAGAATCAACGTCCAAAGAAGTCAAATGAGTTGCACTTGGTGGAAGAAAAAAGGATCGTGTTATGATCGTAAAGGAAAAAACTGCAGCCGTCCGTCGTGTTTGATCTTCTTTTCAAACCATCCGCAGCTCGTCGACGAATTACTCATCGGACGATGAATACAAAACGCCAACTTATTTTAAAATGTGAACAAATACTAGGAACATGCCCGACTGACGTAATGAATAATGGGCGTCTCCTTTCTGGATAAATCTCCGCTTCTAGAGATCAAATAACAACGGTCGAAATCGCTTTACGATCGGAACCAGAAAAACTTGCAGGTGAATTATACTACCAATGCAAAAAAGAAGTACAAATCGATGCCACATCCTCTCGCAGGCGGAGAAGTTAAAAAATTTTAGCTAAGATACATTCTCGCTGACTACTCGAAAATTCACCTGACGACGAAGTGGACGGAGGAGGAGGAGAACCTCGATGATTTCTAGTAATTTCCTCCGAGATGCAAACGAGAAAAATCCGTACTGAGAACCCCCTCACCAACTCCGCCTAGCCGATAGCGTTGAACGCTAACAAACATGTCGTACAGCAATAAACAGATCGACAAGATGGCGCCGCCGTTTCGGTAGCCACAGAACGCCGGACAAATTCTTAGGACACCAAATTGAATATACGAGTAATGAAATACTTTGACACAATATTATTTATTATCTTTAGAAATCGCTTATACAATCAGTTATAAAATGTATAATGGACGTAATGATTACAGACAACAACGAAGTGACCCTCTTGTTACAAATCCGAGAAATCTAGACCAATTTTACATAAAAGCGTACTGTCCCTAACATAACTAACCTAAAACGACCCCTCCGCACGACGCTTTCCCTCGAATTGCTGACAATGACCTCGATCTCTTTCCAATCTCATAGCGTTACCATTATCGAGCGGATGTTGCCACAGCAGATGAAATACGAGAAAATCAGTCTCGAGAGAAGAACTTCGAGCCTGATTGAACAAGCTTATGATTACCATAACTTACGTAATTAACAGCGTGGATCGACTGAAAGAATAAATATACAAAACAACCACTCGATGAAAAAATATATGGGAATCTATTCGTCAGATTGATAATGCAACAAATCGGAATTCGTTTAAATACTCAACACTCGCCACTCGTTAATTTTACGATCCCGTGGATGCGAATAAATAGTTCAAAAACGGCGCTCAAAGCACGTTAGAATTAGATTATTGAGTTTCTCTTCGGAAGAAGATATATTTCCCCAGCTTCGCGTACACCAATATGTGGCGAGAACAATTGTTCGAAAATTTTGGGTCTAAATGCGACGGCGACGGCTGCACTAACAAAATATTAACCAATTTAGTTTTGGCGGTTGAAATCGATCACCGAAGAATAATCGATCTGAAGATCGAGGAGACGCCAGGAGTCGAAAATTATTCGAAATCGGTTGAAGTAGAAGAAGAAGAGGAAGAACCGTTAGCGGAAATACTACATTCTAAATTTGAAAAGCTTTATACTAAAAGTTGGAAAACGACAGAGATGAAAATATCTTCTTGTATCGCTTGTCGAGCGCTACGCGCGATTATGCTGCTATTCGTGCGCGGGTTTTCCGAGGAAGATCGACTACGATGTCATTTACCATCGTGTAAATCGTTTCACACGGCATTAGAAGCGAAAATAATCGATTCTTGGGATTCGGGTAACCGATTACGAAGGAAAATTAGAATCGGCGATGGTTTCCTGGAATTGAGGATGCAAAACTTTTGTAACTTTAACGATGTTCTGCGAAAAGACGAAAGCCTCGATACTGCGTCACCGCGCCGCCAATTTCAAAACGTGTTCCGTTTAAAATTGATATTGGACAGATGTCGTAGCTATTGGGCAGGATTTCTTAATTCTAGCTCGATGAGTATGGAGATTGCCAAAGCGTTCCCTAATTTGTCGTATTTGGAAATAAGAAGAAACAATTATCAACGAATGTTTACCCACAAATATTTACGCGATGAACATTCTCCCGTTTTCAAAAATTTGTTAGAACTAAAAATGGATTATAGCGATGCTTTATTCGATATATGTGACGTCTCTCCGAATCTAAAAAAGATCACCGTATTCCTTAATTGGGAGAGTATTTTACTTTGCAGAATTCATAAATCGTTGGATGTTATTCGCCGTTCTTCAACATCGACAATAGAATTTAATTTTGACTATTATTTAACGGATATAAACAATTTGTGTTTGAATTATCCCAGTAGCTGTGGTCACGGATTTGGAACAAACTCAAATCGCTTGCGCGGTAACATTATAGTGTCTTTGGCAGATAAAAGTGGAAATTCACTCATTTGTTGGAATATAAAACTATGGGATTTCTTCGAAAAGAGGCGCGTTTCGGACGAGTCGACGTACGAGGACGTTCACGATAATGAATATGGAGAAGCGAATTTCTTTCAGGGCCATTTTTGCGTGAAAGACGAAGATTATTTCAATTACGAATGTTCGTTTTTTACGTTTCTAGAGAATTATCAAGAACTCACCCCTAAAACATTTCATTTGCTTTTCACGGATATTGACAGCCACGATTTTTTTTATAAACTTTTTATAATATGTCGGGTTCGTAAAATAAAACATACTTTCGCGCAAATTGCAGCGGAACCTTGATAAGAGTCTCTGACATATTATATGATTTTTTTATCTTATTCTGAACAAAATACAAAAAAAAAATAAAAATTTTTTTTCTACATTGGCAATTTTTCAAAACTTTTTTTTATTATAGAAAAAACTTCAATATTAAAATTAAAACAATAAAATATTTTTTATAGCCTTTTCTATTATTAAATATTTAAAACTAAAATATTATTAACTAGTAAGTAATAAATGCTTTATGTAGTGCTGTACAACCAAGTATTTTATAATATTGAATACAAATTTCCCTTATATTTTTAATTTGTAATCGAAATAAAGATTAAAGTTTGTTTTAGCTTTGAAAACGAATTTTTATCAATTTTCTTCTACTTTTTATATTAATTTGTTTTAAACTTGTATTAACAAGTTTGTTCTATTTTGACCTACTGAAAGGAGGCATGCTAGTTTACGGCCTAAATTCCGTTTTTTTATATCTGGTTGAAAAAATTTCTAAAGGGAACAACCAATTTATATTTTTTGCACAAACCCATAATAAAGGGAACGGTGTTTAGTTCCATCAACTTACGCAAAGGGGAGGTTCTGGAGGGTGCGAAGTTCTGGAAGGTGCACGGTTCTGGAGCGTGCGCGGTTCTGGAGGGTGCGCTGTTCTAGAACGTGCGGTTCTGGAGGGTGCGCGGTTCTGAAAGGTGCGTGGTTCTAGAGCGTGCGCGGTTCTGGAGGGTGCGCGGTTCTGGAGGGTGCGCGGTTCTGGAGCGTGCATGGTTCTGGAGGGTGCGCGGTTCTGGAAGGGGGTCAGTTCTCGTTAAAATTCAGTTTTTATGCGATGTTTGATCTTCACCTTTTCTTTTCCTAAAAATTCGATCGATTTTTATCGAAACAGATCAACATCGACAAAATCAATTTAGAAACCACAAATTTAAAACGTCCATTTATGCGGATAATAGTGGAGACGGGGAACGTGAGCGGTTCTGGAGCGTGCGTGGTTCTGGAGGGTGCGCGGTTCTGGAGGGTGCGCGGTTCTGGAAGGGGGTCAGTTCTCGTTAAAATTCAGTTTTTTCGCGATGTTCGATCTTCACTTTTTTCTTTTCCTAAAAATTCGATCGATTTTTATCGAAACAGACCAACATCGACAAAATCAACTTAGAAACCACAAATTTAAAACGTCCATTTATGCGGATAATAGTGGAGACGGGGAACGTGAGCGGTTCTGGAGGGTGCGCGGTTCTGGAACGTGCGCGGTTCTTGAGCGTGCGCGGTTCTGGAGGGCGCGCGGTTCTGGAGCGCGCGCGGATCTGGAAGGTGCGATCCTCGAGCGTGGGGTCTGGAGGGTTGCGCGTTCTAGAACGTGCGGTTCTGGAAGATGCGCGGTTCTGGAGCCTGCACGGTTCTGGAGGGTGCGCGGTTCTGGAGGGTGCGCGGTTCTGGAAGGGGGTCAGTTCTCGTTAAAATTCAGGTTTTTTGCGATGTTCGATCTTCACTTTTTTCTTTTCCTAAAAATTCGATCGATTTTTATCGAAACAGACCAACATCGACAAAACCAACTTAGAAACCACAAATTTAAAACGTCCATTTATGCTTATAATAGTGGAGACGGGGAACGTGCGCGGTTCTGGAGGGTGCGCGGTTCTGGAGGGTGCGCGGTTCTGGAGGGTGCGCGGTTCTGGAGGGTGCGCGGTTCTGGAGGGTGCGCGGTTCTAGAACGTGCGGTTCTGGAACGTGAGCGGTTCTGGAGGGTGCGCGGTTCTGGAGGGTACGCGGTTTTGAAAGGTGCGCGGTTCTGGAGGGTGCGCGGTTCTGGAAGGGGGTCAGTTCTCGTTAAAATTCAGTTTTTTCGCGATGTTCGATCTTCACTTTTTTCTTTTCCTAAAAATTCGATCGATTTTTATCGAAACAGACCAACATCGACAAAATCAACTTAGAAACCAAAAATTTAAAACGTCCATTTATGCTATTATAATAGTGAGACGGGGAAACGGTTGCGCGGTTCTGGGGGTGCGCGTTCTGGAGGGTGTTCAGCGCGTTCTGGAGGTGCGTCGGTTCTGGAAGGTGCGCGTTCTGGAGCGTGCGCGGTTGGAGGGTGCGCGGTTCTGGAGCGTGGCGGTTTGGAGGGTGCGTGGTTCTAGAACGTGTGGTCTGAACGTGAGCGGTCTGGAGGTGCGCGGTTCTGGAGGTGCGCGGTTCTGGAGGGTGCGCGGTTCTGGAGGTTGCGCGGTTCTGGAGGGTGCGCGGTTCTGGAGGGTGCGCGGTTCTGGAAGGGGGTCAGTTCTCGTTAAAATTCAGTTTTTTCGCGATGTTCGATCTTCACTTTTTCTTTTCCTAAAAATTTGATCGATTTTTATCGAAACAGACCAACATCGACCAAATCAACTTAGAAACCACAAATTTAAAACGTCCATTTATGCGGAAAATAGTGGAGACGGGGAACGTGCGCGGTTCTAGAGGGTGCGCGGTTCTAGAACGTGCGGTTCTGGAAGTTGCGCGGTTCTTTAAGGTGTGCGGTTCTTTAAGTTGCGCGGTTCTTTAAGATGCGCGGTTCTGGAGCGTGTGCGGTTCTGGAAGGGGGTCAGTTCTCGTTAAAATTCAGTTTTTTCGCTAGCTTCGATCTTCACTTTTTTCTTTTCCTAAAAATTCGATCGATTTTTATCGAAACAGACCAACATCGACAAAATCAACTTAGAAACAAAAAATTTAAAACGTCCATCTATGCGGATAATAGTGGAGACGGGAAACGTGACATGTTCTGGAGGGTGCGCGGTTCTGGAGGGTGCGCGGTTCTGGAAGGGGGTCAGTTCTCGTTAAAATTCAGTTTTTTCGCGATGTTCGATCTTCACCTTTTCACTAATTAGGCTGAGAAGGGATGAGAATAAGATACAACTATCAATTTTTTCGGCTTCGGCTACGTCTAACTCATTCTCATACGGTCGATTCACTAATTAAACCCAGGAAGCAAAATTAAATGAGAATGAGATACAACTTTATTTTACAAATTTCTTTATTTTCTTACCCACAATGTTAAAAAGTCTGTTAAATAATTCTCGATCAGTAATATCATCCTCTCTCCTCCCATCAATAAAATGAATTCTTTTTGGAGTAGTTTTATGAAAATTATCTAAAAAATAAAACATATTTCTATAAGATGAAAAGTAAACATCTTCTTTTAGCCATAGGTCGTATTCAGAGAAGTTTAAGAGCATACTAGTAAACGTTTATCGCGGCAGTTAATGCACCTAAGTCTAACAGGATCCTCAAATTCACCCTCCAATTTAATAATAATAACATTCAAAAAGGAATAACGTTTTATTTTTAATATAATGTTAAATATTAATTAATAAAAAAGTATCAATTTAAGATTTCGTTGTATATAAGCAATCGTCTGAATCTTAATTCGTCACAATCATTCTCGACTTCAAAACCAAACATGTCCAAAGAAATTGCGTCTCCAACGAAAACCGCGCCATCCGGTAAGGAAGAACCACTTTCAAGAGCCCCCCCCATGACACTCGACGACGTGGTTTCCCTTATTAAAGACGGAAAATGTAAAAACGTAATCACGGTAGCCGGTCGCGGGATATCTAGTTACGCGAATATTCTGCCTCCAATCAACTGCGGAATATTCAATATTATAGGAAAACAGAGGAAGGGGGTAGGGGACCGGGACGAGTGGCAGACGACGAAATTATTTTCCGAATCGATTAAAGATATTTTTCCATCCGAATTTAAACCTACTCCGGCGCACTACTTTTTTAAACTGCTTCACGATAAAGGAATTCTGTTGCGACATTATACGCTAAACGTAGATACGTTAGATGCGTCAGTTGGGATCCCAGCCGAAAAAGTCGTGGAATATTACGGCTCGTTTCGCACTGGCCATTGTCTTGCGTGCGAAAAAGAATATACTCGAGAATGGATGGGAGAAAAAAATTCTAAAAATGTTTTTCCAATGTGTTCTTGCGAACGCGGCGTGGTAAATCCGGATATCTCTGTACGCATTAAGCCCTTTTATCCCGGAAAATACACTGAATACGTCGAAGATTTTAAGAAATGCGATTTACTGATAATAATAGGAACCGCCCTGTTCGAAGATTCTTTCTCTTTTTTGGTTCTTAACGCGCCTGACTCTTGCCCTCGTCTTTTAATTAATCGAGAAGAAGAAGAAGAGGAAGAAGAGGAAGAAGAAGAAGAAGAAGAAGAAGAAGAAGAAAAAGAAGAAGAAGAATCAAAGACACCAAAAATAATTTTAAGACTCATCGGCGACTGCGACGAAAGCTGCAAAAAAATAGCCGAAAAGCTTGGGTGGGACGAGGATTTTAAAAAATTGTTAGTCTAATCCTGTAACTAATGTAGAATTTGATCGATTCATATAATCAATTATTTATATAATTAATTTTTTTTCCTTCTCCTGAAATATATTCTTTGCGTTACGCAACTATAAAATAATAAAATAAATTCAAAATATTCGTTTTATTTGAGATTTGATTCAAAAAAGTATCCGATCACAAAATATAGATATTTGTAAATCGTGTTTAAGAAAAGGTGTTTCGATTCTAAAAAACAATGTATGTACGTATGTATGTTCGTCTTCTTCGATGTTTAAAAAAAATTGTAGAAGACTTTTCGGTGTCATCGTTTGATTCAATTACTGAAAAACAGAACTTTAAGTTCCATTCCCCTATCGCCTAAAATAACGACCCACCAACAGTTAATTAGATAATTCCGCAAAAATGACCAGCCTATCGATTATATTATTAATATTGTTCCTTCAATCAACCTTGGGCTAGGACGCCGCCAACGAAATTGAAAGGAGAGAAATTTGCAGTAATGTATACTCCTATTCCGCGGTGGAGTGCTTCTCAATAATTTAACGAGAAAACGACTCCGTTTTAAAAAAATTATATCTGAGGAATGCAAACAAAATTCGTCGACGAGGCTGGTATTTAGTTTGAAAAAATACGAGGTTCGTTCAGATTATTATAAGGTATTTATAAATGTTGAAATGCGCGACAATGAAATCATTTATACAAGCCGAGGCTTGCTCCTAACGGAGCAACCTCACCTTGGCGCGTGCTAACGCACGCGCTGGGGCTCACGCCCCGATAACAAAAAACTTTTACTGCAAAATTTTGACAATAAAACCATGAGGACAAGGTATAAATAAAAAGGCAACTTTAAAATTAATAGGAAATAGATGATCTTCGATAACAAACAATCGACGGCCGCCAAGATTGTGTCGTTTACCATATCAGCGCGCCGCCGACTTATATCGAATGGTTCGGACAAACGGTCACCATTAATTTTAATGACCTAGGCACAAACTGATACAATTTCCTGAAAGCCAGGGGGTGGTGCGTGGACATCTGCGTCTTAGCGAGCGAGGAAGAAGCCAATTTGCTGTTTAAAACTTTTTTATGTCGATCCTCCTAAGACATGTTTCTAAAAGGTTGTGGAGCAAATGAAACGATGAATTGTCGTTGGAATATTATTAAATAAAAACGAGTCTGTCACTATATATTTATGTTTACATGCGAACACATGTATGTATAAAAAATATTTTTAAACAAATAAATTTTTGAGTTTAATTTAGTTTCATTTTATACCTAATCCAACCGTGAAGTATTTTTTGATGTATTTATTTGATTCGATTACTTAAAAAAGCATATCAAGATTCACATTCTTATTTTCACGTTGGTTTTGTTTCATTATCCGTGAAATTTGTTTTACTTTTAAAATAAACCACACGTTGCACTTAAATATCACGTGATTTTTTTAAATAGAACGTGAAAAAAGTCGTTATAAAAGCATTACTATACGCCCGGATAAACTAGTGAAATTTTCGAGTGAGGTCTCCCATTTTTTAGCGTAAAAAAATCGTACACGAAACGAAGTAAAAAATTACGTGAGCTTTTCGGTTTCTATCTTTAATTTCAAATTACAAAAAATATCAAGTTCGATACGAAAAATAGGAATATTACGAAACTTATTTTGTTGTAAAAAAGTGATTTTTCATAAGGAAAACTATACGTTCGAATCAATCAGTGAAATCTTTACTTTACGCACGCGAGCATTTCCTCTGTACATGTATAAAATTTCGTACAAAAAAATAAAACTATCACGCGAGATTTCATTATTATATCGAAAAAAGTGATGATTTTTTTTAGAAGGAAAAACTAAACAATCGAATAAAGAAGTGAAATTTCCGCTTGAAGGTTACCTTTTTGGACGAATAAAAATCACCAAAAAAAACAGATTGAAAATCTTACGCGAGAATTTCGTTTTATCTCAAATAATTTCCACGCGGGATTTGTTTTAATGCGCGAGAGAATCGTTTATCTTTTAACCAAACCGCAAGTTTCGTACGAAAAATATAAATATTACGCGAGTTTATTATTACATTGTAGAAAAAGTGATTTTTTAGAAGGAAAACTAGAAGTTCGATTAAATCGGTGGAATTCCCACGCGAGGTTTTCCTTTTTTGGCGTTAAAAAATCACACGAGGACTCGATCGAAAATCTCACGCGAGGTTTTCGTTTTTTCAAAAATAATTTCAACCTCGGATTCGTTTCAATGCGCGCGAGAATCGTTTCTTTTTTAAAAAAACCGCGAGTTTCCTACGATGAATAAGAATTTTACACGAATTTTATATTTTTATCGTAAAAAAAGCAATTATTTTAACGGAAAACTATACGTTGGCTTATATAAATGAAATTTCCACGCCAGGTTTTCCTTTTTTTGGCGTATAATAATCCCAAAAACTCGATGGAAAATCTAACGCGAGGTTTTAGTTTTTTCGCAAATAATTTCCACGCGAGGTTCGTTTTAATGTGCTTGAGAATCGTTTTTTTTTCTTTAACAAAAAACCGCGAGGTTCGTTCGAAAAACAGCAATTTTATACGCATTTTATATTTTTATCGTCTAAAAAGTGATTTTTTTAAGGAAAACTATACGTTGAGGTAAATTAATGAAATTTCCACGCGAGGTATTGTTTTTTTTTCGTATAAAAATCCCCCTAGGACTCGATCGAAAATCTCACGCGAGGTTTTCATTTTTTTGCAAATAATTTTCACGCGGGGTTTGTTTTAACGCGCGTGAATATCGTTTCCGTTTTAACAAAACCGCCTATTTCGTACGAAAAATATGAATTTGTACACGAATTTTATATTCTTATCGTAGGGAAAAAGGCTTTTTTAAGTTCAGATTTAATAAACTCGTACTGATTTATGTAAGATTACCTAATGTTAATGCTAACACAGCGAGGTTTTTAGTTTTTTTTTGTGTGGGACCCGAAACCCTTATCACATTGCTACTCGAGGTACTCGATGGAATAATCTCATCGAGAGTTTATCGTTTATTAGTGCAAACACAGCTTTGCAGCTGCTTGGGGCTTGTTATCATAAATACGCCGTCCGATTATCGTTTCTCTTTTTCCTGAACGTCAAACCGCCTATTGTGAGCAAAAAAAAATGTAGGAATTTTGCATACGCATTAATACAATATCATCGTAGAAGAAGTGCTTTTATAAACGCAGTGCACCACGTAGCATAGTAACGTTGGCGTAACAGTTATATCGAGACTTCGGGGGTGATGTTTATATCTCGTCCGCGAAGAAGTTTGTCCTTTAATGCAGCCCTCTCCCGCGTATATAAAATCCCCCGGAAGTCCCTTTCTATTCTCAGATGTACTTTACTCCTCGACGAACGCAACGTATAGAGTTTGTCCTTAAAATAAACGTACACGCGGATGCGTTTATTCTCCGTACTAGTATAGCCATTATTAATGTGTGTGTGTGTGTGTGTGCAAACATCGGCCCTGAGTCTTCAATGCGCATAGGTACTCCGATCGGTAATAGATACTACTTTTTATCCGTGCGTACTTGTAAACATTATCAGTTTCAATTATGTGTTGCGACGAAAGCCGCCTATTCGTTTTATTTAGTCATAAACCTAAAGGAAAATGATTAAATGATCGACATTTTTACCGGTGTCACTCGTGTAAAGACAAAAGTGCCTCTCTTTTTCAAGGGAAAACTATACTTGTTTGGTGCCGAAAGTAAAAAATAAGAACCAATATTCCACCGCGAAGGGTTTTCCTTTTTGGACGGTATAAAAATCCCCCGAAGTCTCGAAGGAAAATCTCACGGGAGGTTTTCGTTTTTATGCAAACACTTTTCACGCGGGATTTGTTTTAATACGCGTTTAAATCGTTTCATTTTTAATAAAACCGCAGGTTTCGTACGAAAAATACACCTTTTGCACGGATTTTATATTTTATCGTAAAAAAAGTGCTTTTATTAAGGAAAACTATACGTTGGCGTGAGTTAATGAAATTTCCACGTGAGGTTTTCCTTTTTTTGCGCATAAAATTTCCCCGAACACTCGAAGGAAAATCTCACGCGAGGTTTTCGTTTTTTTGCAAACACTTTTTACGCGGGGTTTGTTTTATACGCGTGAAAATCGTTTCTTTTTTAACAAAACCGCAGGTTTCGTACGAAAAACAAACCTTTTGCACGATTTATAGATTTTATCGTAGAAAAAGTGCTTTTATTAAGGAAAACTATACGTTGGCGTAAATTAATGAAATTTTCACGTGAGAATCGGTTTAGCACGCGTATAAAAAATGTCGAAAGACAAAAAACACAAAACCTACGTATAATTTATCGCTCGTGAATTTTGGTGAATTCGACGAAAGAAACAAACTATACGTTTTAACCGAACCTGCAAAAATATTACGTAGGTTTTGTTCCGTTTGCGCGTAAAAAGAGTGTTTTTCGTAAATTTTGGTGAGGTGAACTTTCCTAACCTAACCTAACCTAACCTAACCTAACCTAACCTAACCAACCTAACCTAACCTAACCTAACCTAACCTACCTAACCTAAACCTAACCTAAACCTTAACCTAACCTAAACCTAACCTAAACCTAACCTAACCTATACCTAACCTAAACCTAACCTAACCTACCTAACCTAACCTAACCTAACCTAAACCCTAACCTAAACCTAACCTAACCTAACCTAACCTAACCTAACCTAACCTAACCTAACCTAACCTAACCTAACCTAACCTAACCTAACCTAACCTAACCTAACCTAACCTAAACCTACACAAAAACCTAACCTACCTAACCGAACCTAACCTAAACCTAACCTAACCTAACCTAACCTAACCTAACCTAACCTAACCTAACTTATTTTATCTTAACTTAGGTTAACTTAACTTAGGTTAACTTAACTTAGGTTAACGGAACTTAGGTTAAACGGAACTTAAGTTAACGGAACTTGGTTAACGGAACTTAGGTTAAAAGGAACTAAATTAACGGAACTTAGGTTAACGGAACTTATTTTAACTTAACTTAGGTTAACTTAACTTAGGTTAACGGAACTTAGGTTAACTTAACTTAGGTTAACGGAACTTAGGTTAACGGAACTTAGGGTAACGGAACTTAAATTAACGGAACTTAGGTTAACGGAACTTAGTTAACTTATATTAGGTTAACGGAACTAAGGTTAACTTAACTTAGGTTAACGGAACTTAGGTTAACGGGAATTTAGGTTAAGGACTTAGGTTAACGAACTTAGGTACTTAACTTAGGTTAATTAACTTTAGGTTAACTTAACTTAAGTTAACTTAAGTGGGTGGTTAACGGGAACTTAGGGTGAACTTAACTGGGAGGTAAAACGGAACTTAGGTTAACGGAACTTAGGTTAACGGAACTTAGGTTAACGGAACTTAGGTTAACGGAACTTAGGTTAACGGAACTAGGTTAACGGAACTTAGGTTAACGGAACTTAGGTTAACGGAACTAAGGTTAACGGAACTTAGGTTAACGGAACTTGGGTTAGCGGAACTTAGGTTAACGGAACTTAGGTTAACGGAACTTAGGTTATCTTAACTTAGGTTAACTTAACTTAGGTTAACTTAACCAAAATAAACATGCGCATGCGCATACCAAAATAAACATGCGCATGCGCATACCATTAAAAACATGCGCATGCGCATACCAAAATAAACATGCGCATGCGCATACCATTAAAAACATGCGCATGCGCATACCAAAATAAACATGCGCATGCGCATAAAAAATAAACATGCGCATGCGCATACCAAAATAAACATGCGAATGCGCATACCAAAATAAACATGCCCATGCGCATACAAAAAAACATGCGCATGCGTATTCTAAAACAAACATGCGCATGCGCATACCAAAATAAACATGCGCATGCGCATACCAAAATAAATATGCGCATGCGCATACTAATAAAACATGCGCATGCGCATACGATAATAAACATGTGCATGCGCATATCAAAATAAACATGCGCATGCGCATACCAAAATGAACATGCGCATGCGCATGCAAAAATAAACATGCGCAAGCACATACGAAAATAAACATGCGCAAGCGCATATAAAAATAAACATACGCATGTGTATACAAAAAAAAATGCGCATGCGCATACCAAAATAAAAACATGCGCATGCGCATACCAAAATAGAGATGCGCATGCGCATACCAAAATAGAGATGCGCATGCGCATACCAAAATAGAGATGCGCATGTGCATACCAAAATAGAGATGCGCATGCGCATACCAAAATAAACATGCGCATACCAAAATAAACATGCGCATGCGCATACAAAAATAGAGATGCGCATGCGCATACCAAAATAAACATGCGCATGCGCATACCAAATATAAACATGCGAATGTGCATACCAAAATAAAGATGTGCATGCGCATACCAAAACAAAAATGCGCATGCGCATACCAAAATAGAGATGCGCATGCGCATACCAAAATTGAGATGCGCATGCGCATACCAAAATAGAGATGCGAATGCGCATGCGCATACCAAAATAGAGATGCGCATGCGCATACCAAAATAAACATGCGCATGCGCATACCAAAATAGAGATGCGCATGCGCATACCAAAATAGAGATGCGCATGCGCATACCAAAATAAACATGCGCATGCGCATACCAAAATAAACATGCGCATGCGCCTACCAAAATAGAAATGCGCATACGCATACCAAAATAAACATGTGCATGCGCATATAAAAATAAACATGCGCATGCGCATACCAAACTAAAGATCCCCATGCGCATACCAAAATAGAGATGCGCATGCGCATACCAAAATAGAAATGCGCATGCGCATACCAAATAAAGCATGCGCATGCTTATACCAAAATAGAGATGCGCATGCGCATACCAAACTAAAGATGCGCATGCGCATACCAAACTAAAGATGCGCATGCGCATACCAAAGTAAACATGCGCATGCGCATATCAAAATAAACATGCGCATGCGCATAACAAAATAAACATGCCCATGCGCATACCAAAATAGATATGCGCATACCAAAATCAACATGCGCATGCGCATACCAAAATAAACATGCGCATATGCGCATACCAATATAGAGATGCGCATGCGCATACCAAAATAGAGATGCCCATGCGCATACCAAAATAGAGATGCGCATGCGCATACCAATATAGAGATGCGCATGCGCATACCATAATACAGATGCGCATGCGCATACCAATAGGTTAACGGAACTTAGGTTAACGACTTCCCGGTTAACCGAACTTAG
Organism: Trachelipus rathkii; assembly: GCA_015478945.1. Lineage (NCBI taxonomy): Eukaryota > Metazoa > Arthropoda > Malacostraca > Isopoda > Trachelipodidae > Trachelipus > Trachelipus rathkii. The sequence goes on along the minus strand of JABUQX010060755.1, from coordinate 10,383 downwards.
CGGGACAACCGGAACTCCTGCAGCTCAACGAAAATTAGGCTTAAATGAAAACTTAGGCTTAAACGGACACTTAGGTTCGGCCACACTTAGGTCTAACGGAAACTCTAGAAAGATTAACTTAACCTTAAGGATTAACTTCTCATTAGCCAGTTCAACGGAACTTAGGTATAAAACTTAACCCTTAAGGTTAAAGGGACACTTAGCGTTAACGGAAGTTAGGTTTAACAGAACTTAGGTGGTTAAACGGAACTTAGTAGTTAACGCGGAACTTAGGTAACTTAACTTAGTTAATGGACTTAGGTTAACATAACTTAGTCGTTAACGGAACTAATAGGTTAACGGAACTCTAGGTAACACCAAGAAACTTGCGTCTAAAACGAGAACTATAGAAAGATTTAAACGGACCACTAATTGGTTAACGGAAATTAAGTAACAAATACTCATAAGAGTTAACTTAACTTACGAGATAAACTTAACTTAGGAATTAAACGGCTACTTAGGAATAACTTCAAACTAGACTAGAAACTTAGGGTTCACGGAACTTAGGTTGAACCGAGAACATAGGTTACGGAATTAAGAAGTTAAACTAAAAACTAATAGAGTACTTAAACATATAGGTTAACTTACCCTCTAGTACAACTTAACTTAGTTCAAACTTAACTTACCAGTTCACCTTAAAATAGGTCTAACGGAACTTAGGTGACGGAACCTTACGGATATACGCGTTCCGGAACAAGAACAAGGTAACGGAACTTTTTTACCCTTTAACTAGGTTAAACTTAACTTAGCGCCGTACGGCCCTTACGGATAATCCACGAGACACTATAGGTCACACGGACACCTATTTAGTTCCGGCCCATATACAGGTTCACGGACACATATACGGTCCAGGCCACGAATTCCACTTACCACGAGACACCATAAAATCCCGGTTACCACCCAGCCAAAAAAAAAAAAAAAAAAAAAAAAAAAAACAAAAAAAAAAAAAAAAAAAAAAAAAAAACAAAAAAAAAAAAAAAAAAAAAAAAAAAAAAAAAAAAACAAAAAAAAAAAAAAAAAAAAAAAAACACAAAAAACAAAAAAAAAAACACTTCTTTTATTAACTTAGGTTAACTTAACTAATAGCGATTAAAACGAATTAGTTTAAACATTCAACTTAGTCGTTAACGGAATTTAGTGGTTAACGGAACTTAGGTTAACGAACTTAAATTAACGGAACTCTAGGGTTAACGGAACCTATAGTTTAACTTGATATTAGGTTAAACGGAACCTAAGGTTAACCTTAACTTCAGAGTTAACGAACTTAAGGTAATAAACGGGATTCAGAGATATAACGGAACTTGTTATAACAGGAACTAGGTTAACATATAAAACTAGCGTTAACTAAATAACGTAGGTTAACTTAACTTAGAGTTAACTTAAACTTGGGTTTAACGAACTTGGTTACTTAACTTAGGTAAACGGAACTTAGAGTTAACGGAAATTAGTATAACGGAACTTAGTGTTTAACGGAAAAATTAGTGTTAACAGGGAAACTTAGGTATAAAGGACTTAGAGTAATAAACGGAACTAAGGTTAACGGAACTCTAGCGTTAACGGACACTTAGGTTAACCGAAACTTAGTAAGTTAACGGAACTAAGGTTAACGGGACCTTTAGTTTTAACGGAACTTGGGTTATCGGAACTTAGGTTAACGGAACTAGGTTAACGGAACTTAGGTTATTTACTTAGGTTAACTTAACTTAGGGTTAACTTAACCAAATTAAACTATGCGCATGCGCATACCAAGCATAACATGCGCGATGACGCATACATTAAAAAACATGCCAGTGCATACTAAAATAAACATGCGCGATGCGCATACCAAAATAAACATGTGCGAATGCGCATACCAAAATAAACATGCGAATGCGCATACCAAAATAAACATGCCCATGCGGCATACCAAAAAAAACATGCGCATGCGCATTACCAAAATAAACATGCGCATGCGCATACGATAATAAACATGCGCATGCGCATGCGCATATAAAAATAAATATGAGCATGCGCGTACCAAAATAAACATGTGCATGCGCATACCAAAATAAACATGCTCATGCGCATATGAAAATAGACATGCGCATGCGTATTCTAAAACAAACATGCGCATGCGCATACCAAAATAAAACATGCGCATTGCGCATTACCAAAATAAATATGCGCATGCGCATACTAATAAAACATGCGCATGCGCATACGATAATAAACATGTGCATGCGCATATCAAAATAAACATGCGCATGCGCATACCAAAATGAACATGCGCATGCGCCCATGCAAAAAAAACATGCGCAAGCACATACGAAAATAAACATGCGGCAAAGCGCATATAAAATAAACATACGCATGTGTATACAAAAAAAAATGCGCATGCGCATACCAAAATAAAAACATGCGCATGCGCATACCAAAATAGAGATGCGCATGCCCATACCAAAATAGAGATGCGCATGCGCATTCCAAAACAGAGATGCGCATGTGCATACCAAAATAGAGATGCGCATGCGCATACCAAAATAAACATGCGCATACCAAAATAAACATGCGCCTATGACGCATACAAAAAATACGAGATGCGCATGCGCGATTTACCAATAAACATTGCGCATGCGCATACCAAAAATAACATGCGAATGTGCATACCAAATAAAGATGTGCATGCGCCTACCAAAACAAAAATGCGCATGCGCGCATACCAAAATAAACATGGCATGCGCATACCAAAATAGAGGGTGCATATGCGCATACCAAAATAGAGATGCGAATGCGCATGCGCATACCAAATAGAGATGCGCATGCGCATACCAAAATAAACATGCGCATGCGCATACCAAAATAGAGATGCGCGTGCGCATACCAAAATAAACATGCGCATGCGCTTACCAAAATAAACATGCGCATGCGCCTACCAAAATAGAAATGCGCATACGCATACCAAAATAAACATGTGCAAGCGCATACCAAAATAAACATGCGCATGCGCATACCAAACTAAAGATGCCCATGCGCATACCAAAACTAGAGATGCGCCTGCGAGCAATACCGAAAATAGAAACAGTGCGCATGCGCATTACCAATAAAGCATGCGCATGACTACTGTACCAAAATAGGATTGCGCATGCCATACCATGAATAGAGATGCGCATGCGCATACCAAAATAGAGATGCACATGCGCATACCAAAATAGAGATACGCATGCACATACCAAACTAAAGATGCGCATGCGCATACCAAACTAAACATGCACATGCGCATACCAAACTAAAGATGCGCATGCGCATACCAAAATAAACATGCGCATGCGCATGACAAAATAAACATGCGCATGCGCATACCAAAATAAACATGATGTGCATTTCGAAACAGAGATGCGCATGCGCATACCAAAAAGAGATGCGCGTGCGCATACCAAAATAAACATGCGCATGCGCATACCAAAATAAACATGCGCATGCGCATACCAATATAGAGATGCGCATGCGCATACCAAAATAGAGATGCGCATGCGCATACCGAAATAGAGATGCGCATGCGCATACCAATATAGAGATGCGCATGCGCATACCATAATACAGATGCGCATGCGCATACCAATAGGTTAACGGAACTTAGGTTAACGGAACTTAGGTTAACGGAACTTAGGTTAACGGAACTTAGGTTAACGGAACTTGGGTTAACGGAACTTAGGTTAACGGAACTTTGGTTAACGGAAATTAGGTTAACATAACTTAGGTTAACTTAACTTAGGTTAACTTAACTTAGGTTAACGGTACTATTTTAGTATGCGCATGCGCATGTTTATTTTGATATTGGCATGCGCATGTTTATTTTGGTATGCGCATGCGCATGTTTATTTTGATATGCACATGCGCATGTTTATTTTGGTATGCGCATGCGCATCTTTAGTTTGGTATGCGCATGCGTATCTTTAGTTTGGTATGCGCATGCGCATATCTATTTTGGTATGCGCATGCGCATGTTTATTTTGGTATGAACATGCGCATGTTTATTTTAATATGCGCATGCGCATGTTTATTTTGGTATGCGCATGCGCATCTCTATTTTGGTATGCGCATGCGCATCTCTATTTTGGTATGCGCATGCGCATCTCTGTTTTGGTATGCGCATGCGCATCTCGTATTTGATATGCGGCATGCGCATGTTTATTTCACTATGCGCATGCGCATCTCTATTTGGTATGCGCATGGCGGCATCTCTCACATTCGTATGCGCAATGCGCATGCTGATTGTTGGTATGCGCAATGCGCATGTTCTAATTTTGGTTATGCGCAAATGCGCATATCTATTTTGGTATGCGCATGGGCATGTTTATTTGGTTATGCGCATAAAGACGCATGTTATTTTGGCTATGCGCCATGACGGCATTCTCCTTTTTTGGTATGCGCATGCGCATCTCTATATTGGTATGCGCATGCTGCAAGATAGTAATAAACAACAAAAATGCGCATGCGTGAAAGAGTGATGGTATGCGCATGCGCATTCGCATCTCTATTTTGGTATGCGCATGGCGCATCTACAATTTTAAGTATGCGCATGGCGCATCTCTATTTTGGTCATGGCGCAAAAAAAATGCGCATTTTTGTTTTGGTAGGCGCATGCACACTGTTATTTTGTATATGCACATTCGCATGTTTTATTTTTGGTATGCGCCCAATGCGCATGTTACTATTTTTGAGTATGCGCATGCGCATCTTTATTATTCTGTATTGCGGCATGCGCATGTTAGTTTGTATGCGCATGATTTATCTGGTAATGCGGCATGCGCAATCTCTATTTTGGTATGCACATAGCGGCTACTCACTCTGTTTTGGAAATGCGCCATGCGCATCCTCTATTTTTTGGTTGGCATGGCATCGGTTTCTATTTTGTATGCCCATGCGCACTGTTGTTATTTGTCATGCGCATGCGCTTTTTTTTGTATACCACAATGCGTTGTTTACTTTTTCCTAGATGCGCTTGCCCATGTCTTATTTTCGTAGTGTGACTTGCGCATGTTTATTTTGCAAATGCGCCCATGCGGGACAATGTTCATATTTTGATCATGTTTCATCATTTTCTTTCTTTCCTCATTAGTTTATTAAAATAATTTACTAAATTCGAATTTAAACATTTGAATGTCTTACCATGTCTCTCACTAAAAACTGAATTATATCCTCCTACAATTTTTAAAGACATGAGGATAAGCATGTTTGTTTTAGAATACGCATGCGCATGTCTATTTTCATATGCGCATGAGCATGTTTATTTTGGTATGCGCATGCACATGTTTATTTTGGTACGCGCATGCTCATATTTATTTTTATATGCGCATGCGCATGTTTATTTTGGTATGCGCATGCGCATGTTTTTAATGGTATGCGACATGCGCATGTTTTTTTGGTAGCGGGCATGGCATGTTTATTTGGTATGCGCATTCGCATGTTTATTTTGGTATGCGCATGCACATGTTTATTTTGGTATGCGCATGCGCATGTTTATTTTGGTTAAGTTAACCTAAGTTAAGTTAACCTAAGTTAAGATAACCTAAGTTCCGTTAACCTAAGTTCCGTTAACCTAAGTTCGCTAACCCAAGTCCGTTATTAACCTAAGTTCGTTAACCTAACTTAAGTTAACTAAGTTCGGTTAACGAAAGTTCCGTTAACCTAAGTCCCGTTAACCTAAGTTCCGTTAAACTAAGTTTCGTGTTGGCCTAAGTTCCGTTAACCTAAGTTCCGTTAACCTAAGTTCCGTTAACCTAAGTTCCGTTAACCTAAGTTCCGTTTACCTAAGTTAAGTTAACCTAAGTTCCGTTAACCCAAGTTAAGTTAACCTAAGTTAAGTTAACCTAAGTTAAGTTAACCTAAGTTAAGTTAACCTAAGTTCCGTTAACCTAAGTTCCGTTAACCTAAATCCCGTTTAACCTAATTCCGTTAAACCTAAGTAAGTTAACCTTAGTTCCGTTAACCCTAATATAAGTAACCTAAGTTCGTTACCTTTAAGTGTCCGTTAATTTAAGTCTCCGTGTAACCTAAGTTCCGCTTAACCTAAGTTCCGTTAACCTAAGTAAGTTAACCTAAGTTCCGTTAACCTAAGTTAAGTTAACCTAAGTTAAGTTAAAATAAGTTCCGTTAACCTAAGTTCCGTTAATTTACGTTCCTTTAACCTAAGTTCCGTTAACCTAAGTTCCGTTAACTTAAGTTCCGTTAACCTAAGTTCCGTTAACCTAAGTTCCGTTAACCTAAGTTAAGTTAACCTAAGTTAAGTTAAAATAAGTTCCGTTACCCTAAGTTCCGTAACCTAAGTTCCGTTAACCTAAGTTCCGTTAACCTAAGTTAAGTTAACTTAAGTAGTTAACCTAAGTTAAGTTAACCTAAGTTAAGTTAACCTAAGTTAAGTTAACTAAGTTTTAGTTAACCTAAGTTCCGTTAACCTAAGTTCCGTTAACCTAAGTTCCGTTAACCTAAGTTCCGTTAAACCTAAGGAAGGTTAACCTAAGTACCGTTAACCTAAGTTAAGTTAACCTAAGTTAAGTTAACCTAAGTTATGTTAACCTAATTTCCGTTAACCAAAGTTCCGTTAACCTAAGTTCCGTTAACCCAAGTTCCGTTAACCTAAGGTTCCGTATAACCTAAGTCCGTTTAACTAAGTTAAGTTAACCTAAGTTCCATTAACCTAGTTAAGTTAACCTAAGTTCCGTTAAACCTAAGTTCCTTAACCTAAGTTCCGTTAACTAAGTTTCCGTTAACCTAAGTTCCTTTAACTTAAGTTCCGTTAACTTCCGTGACCTAAGATAAGTTAACTAAGTTAAGTTAACCTAAGTTCCGTTAACCTTAAAGTTTCCGTTAACCTAAAGTTCCGTTAACTAATTTTCCATTAACCTAATTCCCGTTAACCCAAGTTCGTTCCCCTTAAGTTCCGTTAACGTAAGTCCCGTTAACCTAAGTTCCAGTTAAACCTATTGGTAATTGCGCATGCGCATCTGTAATTATGGTCATGCGCATGCGCATCTCTATATTGGTATGCGCATGCGCAATCTCTATTTGGTATGCGCATGGGCATCTCTATTTTGGTATGCGCATGGCGCCATCTCTATTATTGGTTATGCGCATCGCAACTGTTTATTTTGGTATGCCGGCGATGCGCATGTGTTGATATTTGTATTGCGCATATCTATTTTGGTATGCGCATCGGCATGTTTTATTTTGTTTGCGCATGCGCGGTTATTCTTGAATTGCCGCATACGCATGTTTACTTTGGTTATGCGCATGCGCATCATTAGTTTGGTATGCGCATGCGCATCTTTAGTTTGGAATGCGCATGCACATATCTATTTTGGTATGCGCATGCGCTTGTTTATTTTGGTATGAACCATGGCATGTTATTTTAATATGCGCATGCGCGATGTTTATTTTGGTATGCGATGGGCATCCTCTATTTTGGTATGCCGCATGCGCCTCTCTATTTTGGTATGCGCATGCGCATCTCTATTTTGATATGCGCATGCGCATCTTTAGTTTGGTATGCGCATGCGCATGTTTATTTTTGTATGCGCATGCGCATCTTTAGTTTTGTATGCGCATGCGCATCTCTATTTTGGTATGCGCATGCGCACCTCTATTTTAGTATGCGCATGCGCATGCGCATGTTTATTTTGGTATGCCATGCGTATCTCTATTCTGGTATGCGCATGTGCATCTCTATTTTTGGGTATGCGCATGCGCATCTCTATTTTGTATGCGCATGCGCATCTTTAGTTTGGTATGCGCATGCGCATCTCTATTTTGGTATAAGCATGCGCATGCTTTATTTGGTATGCGCATGCGCATTTCTATTTTGGTATGCGCATGCGCATCTCTATTTTGGTATGCGCATGGGCATGTTTATTTTGGTATGCGCATGCGCATGTTTATTTTTATATGCGCATGGCACATGTTTAGATTTTGGTATTGATGATGCGCATGTTCAATTTTGGCGTGAGAATTCGCATGGTTATTTTTGTATGCGCATGCGCATGTTTTATTAGTATGCGCACGCGCATCTCTATTTTGGTATGCGGGCTGCGCATCTTATTTGGTATTCGCGCAATGCGCATACGTTTATTTTGGTTGCGGCATGCGCATTCTCTATTTTGTATGCGCATGCGCATTCGCATCTCTATTTTGCGTATGCGCATGCGCATTCTCAATTTGTATGCGCATGCGCATTCTCTATTTTGGTATGCGACACTTGCGCATTTTTGTTTTTGGTATGCGTCAGGCACCATCTTTATTTTTGGTTATGCACATTCGCATGTTTAGTATTTGGTTATGCGCAATGCGCAGTTATTTGGTAAGGCGCAATGCGCATCTCTATTTTTGTATGCGCATGCGCATGTTTATTTTGGTATGCGCATGTTTATTTTGGTATGCGCATGCGCATCTCTATTTTGGTATGCACATGCGCATCTCTGTTTTGGTATGCGCATGCGCATCTCTATTTTGGTATGCGCATGCGAATCTCTATTTGTATGCGCATGCGCATGTTTTATTAGTGGTATGCGCATGCGCATTTTTGTTTTGGTATGCATGCGTATGTTTATTTTTATATGCGCTTGCGCATGTTTATTTCGTATGTGCTTGCGCATGTTTATTTTTGCATGCGCATGCGCAGTTCATTTTGGTTATGCGCTGCGCAGTGTTTTATTTTGATATGCGCATGCACTGTTTATTATCGTATGCGCATGCGCATGTTTTATTAGTATGCGCATGCGCATATTTATTTTGGTATGCGCATGCGCATGTTTATTTTGGTATGCGCATGCGCATGTTTGTTTTAGAATACGCATGCGCATGTCTATTTTCATATGCGCATGAGCATGTTTATTTTGGTATGCGCATGCACATGTTTATTTTGGTACGCGCATGCTCATATTTATTTTTATATGCGCATGCGCATGTTTATTATCGTATGCGCATGCGCATGTTTATTTTGGTATGCGCATGCGCATGTTTTTTTGTATGCGCATGGGCATGTTCATTTTGGTATGCGCATTCGCATGTTTATTTTGGTATGCGCATGCGCATGTTTATTTTTTTATGCGCATGCGCATGTTTATTTTGGTATGCGCATGCGCATGTTTTTAATGGTATGCGCATGCGCATGTTTATTTTGGTATGCGCATGCGCATGTTTATTTTGGTTAAGTTAACCTAAGTTAAGTTAACCTAAGTTAAGATAACCTAAGTTCCGTTAACCTAAGTTCCGTTAACCTAAGTTCCGCTAACCCAAGTTCCGTTAACCTAAGTTCCGTTAACCTTAGTTCCGTTAACCTAAGTTCCGTTAACCTACGTTCCGTTAACCTAAGTTCCGATAACCTAGTTCCGTTAACCTAAGTTCCTTTAACCTAAGTTCCGTTAACCTAAGTTCCGTTAACCTAAGTTCCGTTAACCTAAGTTCCGTTAACCTAAGTTCCGTTTACCTAAGTTAAGTTAACCTAAGTTCCGTTAACCCAACTTAAGTTAACCTAAGTTAAGTTAACCTAAGTTAAGTTAACCTAAGTTAAGTTAACCTAAGTTCCGTTAACCTAAGTTCCGTTAACCCTAAGTCCCGATTAAACTAAGTTCCGTTACCTAAGTTAAGTTAAACCTTATCCGTTAAACCTAATATAAGTGGTTAACCAAGTTCCGTTAACCTAAGTTCCGTCAACCTAGGTTCCGTTAACCTAAGTTCCGTTCACCTAAGTTCCCTAACCTCCCACGTTAAGTTAACCTAATTTCCGTTAACCTAAGTTAAGTTAACCTAAGTTAAGTTAAATAAGTTCGGTTTAACCCTAAGTTCCGTGTTAATTTACGTTCCTTGGTTAACCTAAGTTCCGTTTAACCTAGTTCCGGTTAACTTAAGTTCCCGTTAACCTAAGTTCCGGTTAACCCTAAGTCCCGGGTATAAGGCTAAAATAACCGTAAATTAGTTAAAACCCAAATAATGTATAAGAAAAATCCAGGGCCTTGATCGTAACACCTAAGTTCACGTAAACGCTAAGAAGACCCTGCTCCGCTTAACACAAACCCAAGCTCCTCCGATTAACACCTCCCGTAAGGTAAGGCAAGAGTTCTAACACGATAAGTTAAGCTCTCAGACTCTAAGCGATTTCAAGGTGTGGGTTAACCTTCAGTAGTTAAGCCTGCTGGTGTTAACCCTAAGTTTAGTACTATTAACCTAAGTATCACGTTTTTAACCCTATACTGTTCCTTGCATCAAATTGAGTGATCTATTAAGTTTTAAACAACGGCGCTAGGAGTATCCCGGTGTAACACAGAGTTCCTGTTACAAGCTCTAAGGAAGACGGAATTTAACATCTCTCTC
>JABUQX010060754.1:7500-12500 GCA_015478945.1 Trachelipus rathkii | reverse complement strand
ACCTAATTAGTGGAGGTATGTATATTCAATAGAAATTCTATCAAACATCCACATCTGCAGTACAGGATATAAATGTTATATATTCGAGTCTGCATTTCAGATTAGGTAATGTGAGTATGTTTTATACTGTTAATCATGTTTTACAAGATTATAGAAAAAAATATTTATTTTCTTTAAATAATAGCTTTTTCCTTATTTCTCTCTCTCTCTCTCTCTCTCTCTCTCTCTCTCTCTCTCTCTCTCTCTCTCTCTCTCTCTCTCTCTCTCTCTCTCTCTCTCTCTTTTGCAGTCTTTCTTTCTGTCCCTCTCTCTTTCTGTCTGGCTGTCTCTTTTTCCCGCCTGTCTGTCTCTCCCTCTCTCTTCCTTTCTCTAACTCTCTTTCCGTCTCTCTATCTTCTCTCTCTCTGTCCGTCTCTCTCTGTGTCTGTCTCTCTGTCTCTCCCACACCCTTGCTCTCTCTCTCTCTCTCTCTCTCTCTCTCTCTCTCTCTCTCTCTCTCTCTCTCTCTCTCTCTCTCTCTCTCTCTCTCTCTCTCTCTCTCTTTCTTGTCACATTCTTTCTCCTTATGATATCATCAATCTACAATTTTGACATAATTGACTGTAAACAAATATTAATGGAAATGATAGAATATATCTATATCTAATTCTAACATGAAATTAGAGAGCTTGATCAATGGCGAAACTTGAGATAGTTTATACAGTGTATATTATACTCCATAAATGGAAATTTCTATACAAAAATATACTTATGGTATATATATATTCATTGAAAACCGCATACCTATAAGTTTCATTAATGTAATGTTAATAATTCTAATCTTATATTAATATATATGTGTGTGTGTGTATGTGTGTGTGTGTGTGTGTGTGTGTGTGTGTGTGTGTGTTTGAGAGAAATATATATATATATATATATATATATATATATATATATATATATATATATATATATATATATATATATATATATATATATATATATATATTAATTATAAAATATTGAAAAATATGTACAGGAAGTTTTAGAATAAAATTATAATTTTTGGTTTAAAAAGTATAAAAATAAAAAAAAAAAAATAAAATAAAAACATTGCAAAATTACAATTGAGAATTTGATGATTTTGCTGATTTTGTAAACAAAAAATAAAAATAAAATAGCACAGCAAATTTTTTATTTTCATCGGAAGTCATTGAAATCTGAGCAAACACATAATCACACACACACACACACACACACACAATAATAATAATAATAATAATAATAATAATAATAATAATAATAATAATAATAATAATAATAATAATAATAATAATAATAATACATAGAACAGCAATTTTTTTTATTTTAATCGGAAGGACATCAAACCCTGATTTAACATAATAATAATAATAATAATAATAATAATAATAATAATAATAATAATAATAATAATAATAATAATAATAATAATAATAATAATAATAATAATAATAATATATTTAGTTATTTAGCTATACTTATTACTTATTACAAAATATACATAATAATATTATAAAATCCAATACAGCAATATATATAACAATATCAATTATAAAAATGACAGCAAGAATAATAAAAAACAATAATAATAAAATCAACATTATTCTTCTTCTTCTTCTTCTTCTTCTTCTTCTTCTTTTCTTCTTCTTCTTCTTCTTCTTCTTCTTCTTCTTCTTCTTCTTCTTCTTCTTCTTCTTCTTCTTCTTCTTCTTTTTTTCTTCTTCTTTTTTTCTTCTTCTTCTTCTTCTTCTTCTTTCTTCTTTTTTCTTCTTCTTCATTTTTCTTTTTTTCTCTTTATTTTCTTTCTTTCTTCTTCTTCTTCTTCTTCTTCTTCTTCTTCTTCTTCTTCTTTCTCTTTCTATGTTTCTTTTTCTTTTTTCTTTCTTTCTTCTTCTTCTTTCTTCTTTCTTTCTTTCTTTCTTTCTTTCTTTCTTTCTTCTTATTCTTATTTTCTTAATTTACTCTGTCTGCTTTTTATTTTCTTTTTTCTTTTGTTTCTTGTTCTTTTTCATCTTCTTTTTCAACATAATAGTTTGTCACTTAAATCTGACAAGAATCTCAAAATTATGGAAACCAATTTGGAAAAAGTTATTATGTCATCATAGTAAAGAATCATTTTCAATTTCAAAGTTTTCATAATTAACCTTTTAATTTCAAAAGCATCATAATACAGAATCATTTTCAAACAAAGAATTGAGGATCTCGGAGCTTAATTATATAAATTATAATTGTTTTATAGACAGTTTATCTATATTTGATTTAAATGACAAATATTTAAAAGCAAAGAAAAGTTTTTGTTCCAAATAAATGAAACGAATTCGATCAATGAAGGAAAATGTCCTACATTACGAATGAAAGTAGAAATTCTTTAATTATTAGAGAGCTTAAACTTTGAAAGTTTGAAACTTTGCAGTATTGAAATTGTAAACAGCTAATAAATAAATTTAAAATAAAGTAATTGTAAATCCAAGAAAATCCTAAAAACTTTCACAATTATGCTAATTATGAAAGTTATGTTATGGATTACACTGGACAACTGCTGGACGAAAAGGGAAACTTAAAATCATATAATACTGATGTAGTAAGCATTTTTAAAGATTTTTCACTTAAACTTTTTAAAAAATATGGAAATTTTCTAGGTAGTTTGTTTATTATGAAATAAATAGTTTCATGTAGGAGGGATTAGGACCACATAAGTTCAAAATTGCTTATAAACTCGTATTTTAAAACAATATAATATAGTAAACTCTCAGTTGGTTATACTTCTATAGTAGACAAAATTATTAAATCATACTAACGAATAGATTAGCTACCCCTTGAAGTTCATGAGTTACTCATTATTGTTTGCACAGATTTCTTCCTACTCCTTACCTTTTCATCCTGGTTAATGAGTTACTCATTATTGTCCGGACAGATTTCTCCCTACTCCTTACTTTTTCATCTTGAAGTTCATGAGTAAATGTCCTTATTACTGCTGCCATTCACCATCCCACAAATCATCCACAAGTAATCTCCTAACCTTTTTTCACCCTTAATTTTCAGGGTTACGGGCTGATATTACTACCTGAAATCTTATCAACCTCGGTCCGGTTCTGAATCCGGCTCTATCATTTAAAAAATACCAAGCTCCGACTGTGGCTCCACCTAAAATTCTGCTGCCTCGCTGCTCCAGCTCCAGCTTCAGCTTCAGCATCGGACCCGCAACCCTGAATTATTCTCAAGGTATCGCACCGCCCTCACTTATTTTCCAGTCAATGTGTTCCTCAATGAACTGTATCACTTCTCTTCAGTAGGGTTGACCAGCGCACCTTTCGTTACATTTCGGTGCCAAACAATTTTAAGGTGATGTGCGGTACGGTGGTGCGGTGCGGTGCGTTGCGGTGCGGTGCGGTGCGGTGTGGTGCGTAAGATTCCGGTGCCCAAACCCTCGTCTAGACTGCGGGAAAATTCCGGTGATCATTATCTACCCATAAACCTCAAACATTAATATCCTCCCTCACTAGTCTCTCCCTACCCCTTTTTCTTCTTTTAATATCCTTACCTTTTCCTGCGCTCCTTCTGGGCGTAGCGTAGTCGACAGTCTCTTCCAATTGCTTCTTCTTTATTTTTATTTCTAAACTAATAGTCTTGTTTTTAAGCAAATTTCTATAATTTTCGATTTTACTACAAATATAATCCTTACTTACCAATTAAAATAATAATAATATATAATAATAATAATAATAATAATAATAAATAATAATAATAATAATAATAATAATAATAATAATAATATCAAAAGAATTATAATATATACTAATCTTATAATAATGAAAATAATAATAATAATAATAATAAATAATAATAATAATAATAATAATAATAATAATAATAATAATAGTAATAATAATATTATTAAAAATGTATCATTTGACAAGAATGGTAAAAAAAATAATAACATTAATGATAATAATAATAATAACAATATATATATATATATATAATAATAATAATGTTTAATAATAATAACTCATCAATAATAATCATAATAATAATATAATAATATTAATAGTAATAATAATAATAATAATAATAATAATAATAATAATAATAATAATAATAATATGTAATCAACTTTAGTGGCATATCATTTCGTCTTTGATAATGCTACTCTTCGTTATATTGATAGGCGTTGACAATTGACTCCTATCCTTTAAAATGCGGTTCAATATTAACTGACGGCAATGTCTAAATCCTCTCCTCCCCAGTAGAACCTCACACGAAGTAGGCGTAACAGTAGAACAGTAAGGGTTTATAACAGCAGGCTTAGCAGTAAAGAGACAAGAAACGCTTTGGGACGACATCTTGCGCGAAGAAAATATTCAGGCGTATTCGATCTTCCTTAAATACATCGAAAAATACGATTATATGATAATAAATCTAATATGAATTGCGTTAATATATATGCATATATACATACACACACATATATATATACATATTCTTCATTTGTGATGCGTTTTGTATTTATATATTTTCCCCTTGACCGCCTTCTTACAGTTCATTTTCTTTATTCTCTTTTCTTATATATTGGTTCTGTACTTCTTTGTTCGTAGCATTCCTCGAACATATCCTATCCGTTATTCATCGAACACGTGCTGAACCGACTCACTCGTATATATCACTTTGCAAAGAAGGCTGATGCCGAATGTTAAGATGACTCACTCGCGTCGAGGGAAGAAACTTATATAAGAAGGATGGAGATTAGAGGAAGAAGAGGAAAGTCGTGGCAAATTGACCGTCAACAGAAAGGAAGAGAATATATGCAAGACTCAGTAATGTGCAAATATTCTACACAAAACACTTTTTACTCTGGATGCAAATACAGGCAAACACAAAAAAACAAAAAAACAAAAAAAAAACTAAAAAACTAACAAGATCTCTGAAACCAAAATACATACTAGAAAGCAAAAAGATTCATTCTGTGAAACTAAAAACTT
>JABUQX010060754.1:0-5000 GCA_015478945.1 Trachelipus rathkii | reverse complement strand
TTGTGACCATGATATTTCGGCTTTACCTTGCCATATACCATGGGTCAATTTTGACCACGGTAATTTTTTATCCTTCCTTTAGGGACTTAGCCCGTTTTTGATGTCTTTGCCTTGTTTGACCATGATATATACTGTATACTTTTTTTTTTTTTTTTTTTGACACCACCTACCCTTAGATCATTGACCCACGCTGACTTGATGGCTTTGATGGTTCCCAATCACCGTATATAGTGATGTTCTATTAGTGTTCTATAGTGATAGAATCAGGTGCCCAGGGTGTTCAGTGCTGATTAATTGCTGCAGTGAGGTGCCAATGAGTGCCAAATAGTATAGTGGTACAATAGTTTTAAGTGATTTTCTATAATTCTTAGTGAGGTGCCACATAGTGCCAACTAGTGCCACTTTTTTCCAAACCTTTTCTAGCCTCCTGACCGAATATATTTAATGCAGATTATCTACCCTAATTAATAATAGGTATGAGGAATCGATTGGATTGTATATTACAATCTGCTAGAATGCTTCCTACTATGAGTTAGCTTTTTCTAGCCTTATAAGCGCTTACATTCTCCATAGACACTTACATTAAACCATATCCACTTACACTCACCCACAATTTTTACTTACACTCACTCGATATTTTGACGCGCTTGGCATTAATGCCTCAGCAATGATGCCTCAGCAGTCGTGCAACGATGTTATCAGCAGCTCATGCGCCAACGTGTTCTCAGCATTGTGCTACTGTTGATACATCAACTTTGAAAGTTCATCTTTATTGACTCATCTTCGATCGACGTCATCTTTGACCTATCTATATTGATAATTTATCTGTTGAAATCACCTTTTGATGGCTCATCTCTCTGCATCATAGAACAGGTTAATATTCACCGTTCGTAAAGCTGCCCACCAGGGCTGCCAAACCCCTCACCGGATGGAATTTACACTAGGTGCGACCCGCCACGCGAATGAAAATATATATACTATAGAACAATTCATTTTGTACTAAGCGCCAGAAACATTTCAAGAATTTCACTTTGTTTCAGAAAATACCTACAGATCAATTCATTTTATTTCATCTTACTTAACATTTTATTAAAACATTTTCGCGAACCTAAAACTGTAACTCATCACAGACCTATTATTTATACATATATTTATTAACATTATTTTTACTTAATACTTTCTACTTAATACTTTTCAATTTATAAATTTTTAAAAATTGTATGTAGAAGAAAAAAATTCAGAGTGTCTGATATATAAGCATTCATTTTACTACAATTGTACGAAATTTTATTAAAAACATATACTTTACATACCTTAAAGCAGTAAAGCAGTAAAACAATAGGGTGTTATTACCTAACACCTAGGGAATTAGTATGCTTTTGTTTTACACTGCTTTACTGCTAACTTTACTTTCCTGCTTTAACTCATGTTTTACTGCTTTAACTTTCTACTTTTGCTTTAACTCATGTTTACTGCTTTAACTCTCTGCTTTACTGTTTTAACTCTCTGCTGCTTTCCTGCTTTAACTCATATATTTATTAACATTATGTTTTCTTTATATTTTTATTTTGTTTAATACTTTTTATTTATTATTTCTATTTTTATTTTGTTTTTAATACTTTTATTTTTAATTTGTAATGTAAGAATAAAAACACACAGAGTTTCGGTTATATAAACATTTTATTTAAATATAATGCAAAAGCTATTATAAACATTAACTTTTGAACCCTTAAAAAGTAAGCAAATGCTGTCAGGCTCATTGTACCCTCACCTGGGGATTAGTATGCCTTTGTTTCACTGCTTTACTGCTTTAACTTTCTGCTTACTGCTTTAACTCATGTTTTACTGCTTTAACTTTCTTCTGCTTTAACTCATGTTTTACTGCTTTAACTCTCTACTTTACTGCTTAACTTTCAGCTTTACTGCTTTAACTCATATATTTATTAACATTGTTTTCTTTTCTTTATTATTTTAGTTTTTATTTTTTTAAATATTTTTTATTTTATTTATTTTTATTTTGTTCAGTGCTATTTTAATTTTTTATTTGTAATCATCAAATCTGCGCTGCTACCTGGAGTTCGATATATCAACATTTTATTTTTAATAAAGGTATTTTAGAGGCCACAGTAAAAACATACTTTACATACCTTAAAACGGTAAAGCAGTAAAACAATGAGGTGTTGATACCCTAACACGCGGTTAGTATGCCTTTGTTCTGCTTTCTTTATTTAACACCTGCTTCTTAACTTTAACTCATGTTTTACTGCTTTAACTCTGCTTCTGCTTTAACTCATGTTTACTATTTAACTTTCTGTTCTCTTTAACTCACTGTTTTACCTCCTTTAACTTTCTGCTATAACTAACTTTCTGCTTTACTGTTTCAACTTTCTGCTACTGTTTAACACTCATATATTTAATCAACATTATCATTTTTATTTGTTTTTAATGCTTTTTATTTCATTACTATCATGTTTTTTATTATTTTTATTATTATTATTTTTATTATTTTATTATTTATTTTTATTATTTTATTAATATTATTTACATGCCTATTGTTATTATTATTTGGAGTACACATACACACACACACACACACACACACACACATACACTTACACATACACACATTCACTATGACATATACACATTCACTATGACCTTACATTTACCTGAACATGCATTGCCCCACCCACATGGTCACACACACACACACACACACACACACCACCTTATACACCATTCCTGTGTTCACATACACATTCACTGACACTTACATTTGTCCATGAACACTTACATTTACTTACACTCACACACAGATTTGCTTACACTCACACAGTTACACACACAAATTTACTTACACTCACACACAGGTCCCACACACACAGATTTACTTACACTTGCACACCCACACACACACACACATACCACACCTGCACATATAATGTATAATTTATTAAAACATTTATGTTTTAATTAAACGTACAATTATATTACTCATTCAAATACAACTAAATATTCAAGTTTCTTAAAACTTCTATAATATAATCGTTATCTTTGAACAAAGAATTTATTTATTAACTGTTAATACTTTGTTTATATTTTTATAACTATCAAGTTTTAAATCTTACTAAATTTTATGAAATTTTTATTAAAAACATATATTTTACACGTACCTTAAGCATCAAATCAGTAGAGGTCGGCCCCGGCACCCCTCTACGCAAGCTGTACACGTTTGTTCTCTTGACTTGCTGCTACATCATCTTTAGCCATGTAATAAATTATAAAAAATAACAAAATAAGGTTCTCTCTTATAACATATGTTTATTAAAATCAACTTCTGGGTTTTTATTTAAAATAACATTATTCTTTGTTCCCCTCTTTATTCTCGATGTTAACTAAAAATATTTCAGTTTTTTTAATTCGGATTTTCTTTATTATTATTATTATTATCTATGTACATTGACAATCCATCACGAGAAAACACAACAACCCGCACTCCTTACAGATACGAAACTGACCTCTCTCTGTAAAAATGTGTTAAAAAATAACTACTTTGATCAAAGTGGATAATGTCAACTTTTACCACTTCAGGGCCGTTCGCTATTCCGAGTCATCTGTTTCAACTGACCTTTCTGCTGAAATGTGGTGCAATAACTACATTAGGCCTAAATTTAGGCCTAAATTTGAGATAATCACACTGATAGGCTAATTTAATCCCTAATACCAGATCAAAGGTATTTTCCCCATGCCTCAGACGAGTCATTGTTATTATTATTTTATAAATATATTTCGAACTGAAACATGCTGGATCGGTAAGATCCTTTAAGCAGATAAGAAGGAAATGTTTTCCTTACTTGTGATTGGACGGAGTAATCCTTATCTCTATATGACCTCGTATGTGATTGGTCGAGAATTATTTTATCGTCTTTTGAAAATTAACTTTGTTCTTTAAACTTGTATTTGAGCAGGTGTGTTTTATTATCTTTTAGACCCAAACTCATTTTAAAATCATAGTCATTTTAGCTGTTAAGCGGTGCACAAGTTATCTGATTTGTATTAAAAGTGTTTTATTTTTACTAAGTGTATATCATATTTATAATAAATATACCTCATTTCATAAAATAGAATATAAACTATTCTGCTGGTTCATAAGCTAACCACCGGGGCTCAGCATGAGCCCCACACTAAAAACAAGCAACCACACACCCGCTGGTACATCCGCCATAATCCCACCGCCGCGTCCCCCGCCCGCCGTCCCGCCCGCCGCGTATACCGAGCGCAATATTTCCGCCGTTCCCGCCCGCCGCGTGCGCCAGCAGGCGCAATATTCCCGTGATAGAATATATATAAATATATATATATATATATATATATATATATATATATATATATATATATATATATATATATATATATATATATATATAACGTATATATATATATATATATATATATATATATATATATATATATATATGTATATATATATATATTTTTGTCATGTGGTGTGTAAGTGTCTATGGGGGAACGTAAAGATGTCTGTGTCAATATGTGTGTGTGTGTGAATCAGAGATATGAGTGTATTGTATAAGTGTAGAATTAATAGTGTTATGGTAAAAAAATATGACTTTAACCCTGCTTCAGATCATCAATATATAGTGGTATCAAAGATGTGCCATCAGATGGTCATCAAGTGAACCACTAAAGCAGAGAATATAAGCTAAGTTATTAAAGTTGAGGCATCAAAGCTGAGGCATCAAAAGCTGAGGTATCAACTGAGGCATTAAAGCTGAGGCATCAAAGTTGGGGCATTCAAAACTGAGACATCAAAGTTGAGGCATCAAAAGCTGAGGCGTCAAAGTTGAGGCATCGTGTGTGTGTGTGTGCATATGTGTGTGTGTGTGTGTGTGTGTGTGTGTGTTTGCGTGTGTGTGTATGTGTTCTCAATAATAATAATAGGTATTTAATATAACACTTAAATATAATAATAAAAATAAAAA
>JABUQX010060753.1:7500-22589 GCA_015478945.1 Trachelipus rathkii | reverse complement strand
TGACTGAAACGACGAAGTACATGATTTTTCCATAAGTTTCAATTTGGCCATTGCATCCACCACCATAAGAAGTGAAGGTGTTTACACCCTATTATATTGATCGCCCAATGTCTACTACTATCTAAAATCTGTCACCTTCCTCCTTCGCGTAATTGCAAGTGGATCAACTCCCCCCATTCAAAGCTAATAATTAAAATCTTTCGAACTTTTCCTTGTGCGTTTGGCATATTTAACTGTGATTTTAGAAATTTGTATATCTTACTTATGGATAAATAATCAAGGGTGCACACTTTATCTTACTATTGTCTTTTTTTTTTTAATGTAAAACCTCTATATTTATATATTTAACGTGCTTAAGTCTAAGGTCCTTATATACACTGGAAATAAGTTTCATATAGGATGGCATAATTTACCTATCACAAACTATAATCCCACACCATATATATATATCCCCCTATAATATAGAGTTAGGCTTAAGAATTTCAACTTTAGTTAGCCAAAAAACTCATCGTTGCTCTTGTTTGTTGCAAGCGTATATACATCTTAATTATTTACCCATGTTTCAAGGGCCACCCCACTACAGTTTCTATATGAATCCTCGAGTCCCCTTCAAATACCCTCAACCCTCTCCAAATATATAATCATTTAATCTAAACGTCACATTCAAAGCTTTATTACCCTATAAACCATCGGTTTTTTTTTTGTCCCATATACAGATCCAAATTGTTTCCTTATATTATAGATTAAGACTAATCCCCACCTAAATTGGACCCGAATTAAATATAATAGCAAAACTCCTAGTATACCATTATATTTATCTCTATAAACTCTATCTCTATACCATGTCCTTATATGCTCCTCATTACCCCCGTCCGTAGATCACATAAATTCATATTTCCTCGCCAAACTCCTACCGACTCTACATTAAATCCACTATCCCCAAGTCTTTTTTTCCCATATCAATCACCGTCAGTGCACCGCACTCATCCCCTATAAATATGGCTCCACCACATATTACTTTCCAACCTGATAAATACCTATTTGACCCTCTTTAACCACATATTTAAATATTCCTTTTATATATCCTACTCCCCATTTTTTTTTACTTTTCCTTTTGCCCTGTATTTACATATAGCACCCCAGTATTAGAAGCTCACGGCCCTCAATACTTTGTATCCTACCACAAATATGCAACCACATAGCATCCGTAGTTATAAACATATAGTGAGTACATGACCTCAAACAAACATCCCAGTAAACACACTCCAGTAAGCTAATATACTATTTAAATATTGTAATAACTACCTATGAATATCCGTCATGACTGGCTTACTCATATTTTCCTAGTCTGTGTTGTGAGTCCCATGCTCTTACCACCAGTGACCGGAAAGATATACAGAGCTATGGTGCTTAACAACTACACTGGCTGCCTTCGTGCCAGGTTTGAACAGAGGTCCTCGATTTAAGAAGAATTTCATAAGACTGACGTGAAAAAATGTGATACATGGGATTGAAAAGAAAAGAAAGTTATTGAGTTGAGAAAGTAGGAAGTTAGGAAAAAGGTTATAGGGATTCGAGCAAGGACGAGCAGCGGATATAGGGTGGACAGAATAGTTGATCACACTAAGCAGGAAGATGAAAGGAAAAAAGGATAAATTAGTGTATAATAGGTCTTGCAGAATGAAATATAGAGTTGTTAGGAAACTAGAATAATAATTTAAAGGATAGGATCTTTTTATCAAAAGTCAGCAGCCTGTTGACCTGCAGTAACAGTCGACTGTCTTCCAGATGGGAGGGATCAGAGAGTGCCAATGGTAATGTGGAGTTTTCTAAGGAAGACTGAAAAATTGCTAATTGGAGACTCTATATACGTTAGCCTAGATAGACGTTTCAAACTAAGAGATAAAAAGAAACGATCTGAGAGTGTTTATCACAGGTGCCAGAGTGAGTGATATCGTGGATAGATAGATAGAGAGATTGATTCTAAAATGTTGATATCAGATGTGATTGTGCATGTGGTACAAATGATATAGGACATAGAAGGGTCAGAAGAATTAATAGCAGATTATAGAGATTGAATCAGAAGATGAAGCGTAGCCGGAAGAAGAGTGCATGATTTCTGATTTTAACCTAGGGTTGGTGCATCAGGAATGGTGAGTTAGGCTATTAGGTGTAAATGAAATGATAGGAATTATGTACTTCAGAAATATTAGGTTTTTGGATTTGTGAGAGAATTTCTGCATAAAGATCTTTTTGGCACCCCCCACCCCCCCCCCCCCCCCCCCCCTGACTGAGTTCACTGAAGTCGTTAAAGGTGTGGGCTTTTCCAGCACCCAGGTTGGAGATTGTTTAGCAAAAAACTAGGTAAAGTGGGGGGTGGTGGGCTAAATCTAAAAATAATAGCAATGGTAACGGGAATAGTGGTGATATAAATAATAAACTAGTGTTACAGGCTCAAATAAGGAATCATAGCAATAAAAATAACAGCATTTCGAATATAAAATGCTTTTACACAAATGTCCATAGCTTAGAAACAAAAAAGATGAGCTGATAGTTATACCATAAATAGAATCTTGACATATTTGCATAACTGACATGGGTTAAGGAAGATTATATGAGACTCCGTTAGGAATATGAAATAGACGATATTTCACTTTATTTATTACCAGCGTAGAGAAAGAAAGGGTGGGTGTGCCGGATCTTCTATATGAAAAGCAATTTCAATCTGTATTAATGACTGACTTTAAAAGCTAATCATGATAGTGAATCGGTATGGGTAGATATTCCTTATGTTTAATAAATCATATAGAATAGGGCATTTATAGACCTCCTGACCAGAGTCAAGAATTAGACTCAGAAATTGTAAAAGAAATGAGACAGCAGTGCCACAGGTAAAGAAAAAGTATAATTCATAATGGGTGATTATAATTTTCCTGCATTAAATGGGATTCCTGCTTAATACGACCATACTAGTTTCAGTATTATAATTGTATACTAGATAACGTTTTGTCCAGATGGTCCATGAACCCCAATACACGATGCACTATTAACTAAATTAACTAACGATGACAAAGTATGGTGGGTGAGTGTTAGAGTGGTAGAATTTAGGACTTGTGAACCATTAATAGAATTAGATTTAATATGAATGTGATATATGGGGGCCAAATTGCAAGTTAATAAGGAAAGGATCTTAAATTTCCGAAATGGGTGAATTTTACCCAAATACGAGACATGCTTAGTATAATGACTGGGATAAAGAGTTTTAAAGACCAAACTGTTATCATGTGGCAACATTTTAAGCAGATTTTAATGAATATTCAGTCAGTCTGTTTTAAAGATAAACCCATTAAGGTGGCGAAGAGAAAACCTGTTTGTGGAATAGAGAGATAAGAGAGAAATTAATGAAAAGCGTCAGATGTTTTAAATATTCACTGATTTTAATAGAAGATGATTTAGAAAATTATAGGAAAAATAGAAACGAACTTAACAGTTTAATAAGGAAGGCAGAAAAGAGCAAGAAATTATTTAGCAAGAATAATTAATAAGAACCCGAAGAAGTTTTTTAGCTTTAAAATTTAAAGTAAGAATAGGACAATTGGTCCAATTAAAAATGATGAAAATTTTAGTGGATTCAGATAAGGAGTTGGTCAACATTTTCAATGCTTATTTTTCTTCAGAGTGTTTACTGAGGAAAGATTATATAATAGTTTGGAGACTAATATTCTTGTATGCATGTGACAAATAGACTTACAGAATTTGAATTTGACGTAAATGATATTAAACGTTTATTAGATCATAGTGATCCAGGTAAAAGCCAGGCCTGATGGATATATGGTAGAATTCTGAAGAGGAAGTATCAGCATTGCAAAGGCACTGAATTTGATTTTTAAGCGATCTAGAACATTGTTGAGGTTCCAGAATGACTGGAAAACGCATATGTAGTGCCTATTTATAAAAAGGTAGTAAGAAGATTTGGAAAATTATAGGCCAGTTAGTTAATCTTTGGTTGTAAAGGTTCTGGAAAATTACTGAAAGGTCATATAGAGAAATATTAAAGAACAAGGTATTGTACGGACCCCAGCACGGTTCGAAAAGGTACGGTCATGTCAGACAAAACCCCCCACACCCCCCCCCCCCCCCCCGTTTATTAATTCCCGAATTCTAGAACTGCATTGACAGAGGAGATCCTGTTGATATTGTATATTTAGACTTTAGTAAACCTTTTTTCATAAGGTTCCCCACATAAGGCTATAAAATTATTGCAATGTGTGTAGTGAGTGTACATGTTTGGATTCAAAGAGTGTGCGAAATAGAAAAAACAGTGTGTAACAACTAAAAGGAATTAAAAAAAATTTCATTTTTTCATTGGAAATAGTGAAGAGTGTGTCCCACAGGGTTCAGTGCTGGGCCCACTATTGTTCCTCATATATATAAATCATTTAGACCAGACTTAAATGCAAGTTTCTAAGTTTGCAGTTGATACTAAAGTGGCCACCTCAGTAGGAATAGTGAAGGATGCATAAAGATTCAACATGATCTTGATAAACTTTCTTGGGTGGGCAGATAAGTGCAAATTGAATTTTTAATAGTAAAAAGTTAAGGTTCTTCACCTAGGTTACTCAACAGTTTTAACCTACAATATAATTAGGATTGGCTTGAGTCTGTGACCAAGAAAAAGATTTAGGGTATTATAAGCAGTAATTTGAAAGTAGCTAATCATGTTTGGAAGCTAGAAATTAAGCTAATAAGATGCTGGCTAATAAATCGCAATGTGTTTACAAGAGCAAGGAAGTTATAAGTAAACTTAATAATAGCTATGTTAGGCCAGTATAGAGTATTGCTGCACAAGTTTGGGCCCTTATTTAAAGAAAGACTTAGATATTGTGAGAAGTGCAACGTAGAGCAACAAGGATGATTTCTGGGTTTGAGGGTAAGAGCTATGCAGGAGAGCTGAAGGAGTTAGGAATGTTTTTCTGTAGAAAGGCGATTTCTCAGAGGGACATGATACAAGTAACAAAATATTTACAATCTATGATAATTACAGAATAATAAATTTTTTTCATAGTAGAACATGCGACGTGACCAGCGGCAAATAAGAAATTAAGAAGAAAGCATGCCCCATCATCTTGATATAAGAAAGCATTGCATTCATAATAGTTGTTAAATTTTGAATCAGTTTGCCAGAGAGGTTTGAGGTGACTCGATCTGCAACATTTAAAGAAAGCTTAGATTCGTTATGGATGTGGTGGGATATCATATAATATATTGACGAAGCCAATTGGCGGGTTTTTAGTTGACATAGTAATGTTAGACTGCATGTGTGACCATACTTAGTTATTAATGCATGTGGTTGGTATCATATTTATATGATCATAGTTTAGACTAAGCCAAATTGGTGGATTTGTAGTTACAACATTGACAAGCCCTTGGGTGCTTTGTGGATTTGCATGAGCATGTTTGGTGTTTTCGGGACAGTCTCGATAGGCCCATGTGGTTTTTACTGTCTCTATATTCTTTATGTCTTTATGTCTAATATATATTCATGACAAGTTATACTAGAAAAAGAGAATAACAATATAGTATCATGAAACATTGCCAAAGTTATCAAAATAAACAATTAAGCAGGGAAAACTCTATACAGCTGGATCCAAAAATGTCAAAATGCCCAGACTGAAAAACATTCCTAAGTTCAAATATTACTATGATTAAAATACTTCATTACCAATTAACACCACTTACGCATGATCAATAACTCCCTTATATCCTCCCCCACTAAATCTAAACCCCCACCTCAATTTTCCACGTCGTTCAAAGAAAGACGGGAGTGAAGAGGCAAAGAGCATAGAAAACAGCGCGCAGAGAAGGATACTCAGGACTCTCAAACTAAACTATAAATAATTTTACAATAAATATTTTATATACAAATTTAAATAGATTTCCACATTTATTCATTAGGGACTCTAAGAATAAACGGTTTGGATGTAGACCATCCAACAACAAAGGAAAATTCAAGTTTAAGGTTTCCTTGTTGAGATACTTGCTATGAGGGTTGACAGGAAGTACTCCCCCTTTAGCAATGCTTCCATGATAACCATCCATTATGTCGGTCCCTCTGACGATATTTTTTTTTCGGCCATTAGTATTTTGTTTCCATAAGAGATTCAAACAATTTTTAACTGTAGATGGAATGCTCCCGCATCCTTTCGGGTGAGAACCTAGGATTGTCAATCATGTATTTGGCATACTTGGTGCCCCAATCCCGACTAATGCATTTTTTTTGTTGTACGCATACATATCTTGCCCAGGGGGAATGTATAATAAACTTTGGATTGGGCATTCACCTTTTTCGTAGCCTCAGTGATTTTATTCATGATCGGAGTCATGTGTGCTTGAACACAGGTTAAGCAACCAGATATGGTGCGGCCTGAAGCATAATCATTTTTATGGCACCCCCATGTTTGAGGCGGAGATATTTCTTTTGATTCTTAACAATTGGAACTTCAGAAGAGCCCACTGCTATTAACAATGGCATGATGAATGCTTGAATCGTCCAGTTTACTCTGGGAAACCGAAAGAGATGTTTCTAGATGTCTTGAGCCAAGCCGAATCAACTCTGAAAAGCATCATATATCCGGCAATTATTGAGTCATGATAGAATTTCTGATTATAAAAGACATGCATGAACATTTCCTATTCTAAGATTATTATTTTTACTACATAATAACTGTCACGAAGCGATAAAATGAATTAGAGTAAACTAACTCACTTTTACCTTCTCTATTTTCTCAATTGTACCTAATAATTTTTTTAAACAAGAGGTAACATCATAAACTTTGAGAAATCGACTAGTTATTCAAAAAAAACAAATTTAATTTTATAAAATTTAAAATTTGATTTCAAAATAGAGGGATATTATTCTTTCAATAGTCAGAAAAGATTTGCTTGGAAAATTACCATTTTTGGTCATCGAAAAACACGTCATACCTCCAGTTAATAATCGAAACTGTGTGTGAGCTGTTCATTATTGTATACCTATTTAAAAATAAAAACAATCTAGGAAGTCTTTTTCCGGATTATTTTTATTTTTCCACACATTTACTTATCCCATGTGGTCCTATGATTTTGAAGAGAGAGAGTCTACTCATCCAGGCTATATGCATCTATCATGAGAATGTCTTAGTATCTCCTTCAGGAACTGGGAAAATCTGGAAAATAAGTTTTAAAGCTCCTCCACTCCACAACCTGTCATGAAACATGACAGGCTCATTGGAGCCGAGGAACTGGTAGATATATATGTACAATTATGTACATATATATATACAGTTCAATATATATATATATATATATTTTTTTAGAGGTATGCGGTTTTCGATGAATATATACACAATTGATAGAGGTATTTAAAAAATATACTGTATATATTTATACTGTATATATATTTAACCATCTTTGGTTAAATAAAGTAGGTAAATAAGTCACACAAGACTTTTAGATAGATAGTTGAATAGTTTAATCTTTAGTCTGCAATCATACACGAAGAATCCAGACACACAAAGATCAATTATACAAGAATCATTTACACTAGGAGGGTTTTTTTCGTCACATAAGTTGAAAATTTTTGACGATCAGGCACACTAGAAAGCATACATTCAAAACAGCTTCAATAGATGAAGATGTTTTAACATGTTCAGAAGGAAACTTACTTAAAGATTAGAAAAGGATAGAATTAATTTTTTTGTTTTTTTGTTAACCTATTAATGTTTAAAGATAAGTTATTTGGCTAAGTATTTTATATTAATTTTCAGTCAGTAAGTAAACGACAGAACTTTTTAATCATAATTTAATTAGACATTTCTAAACAGATGAAAAAGCAAGCCAACCTTATTCTCTGTGCTATTTACTCATCTAAGAGAACAACCCAATGTGTAATTTTATAACCCCGAGAAGAGGTTATAAAAGACTAGTCTCCGGTGGCGTACATACTCCAATGGAGTCGACATAAAGTTTATTCACTACCATAAATTTTATTCATTACTAGAAGTGACTAGCAGATAGTTATGGTGAACCCTGGCTAAACATTTTAAATAACAGGGTTCACCATCAGCGTTACTTCCATTTATTAAGGGTTTATTATGGTATAATATATGTGGAACGTTAGCTTAAAACAATCCGTAAAAAGCCAGTATAAACTTCTAGGTCATGCAAATGACCGGAAAGTTTAATAATCGAAGTCTTTTCTGGACCAACTGACCTTGAAGTTTATATACTGGATGTTTTTGTAATTCTGCGATAAGAACATCTCTTACCTCTAAATGTCTCTCTACCGATCCATATAATAAAAGAAAAGAGAAAAACATTTATATAACGAGTCCCCTCCTCCGCTGATTTCTATCGGCAAGAACCCAGGAGGAATGAAATCCAAAGAGGTATTTTCGGGTTCTTCCATATTATCCTTTACGGGAGATCGGGAGAGAGCATCGGCAACTATATTTTTAGGGCCTGATATATGACGGATATCAAAGTCATATTCATAAGAGCTCTTCCATAGTCCTAGCTAACCTTCCATCAACCAGACTCATATTTTGTAAATAGATGAGTGGCATATGGTCGGTTAATATAATGAATTTTAAACCACAAAGGAAAGGTCTAAGGGATTTGACAGCCCAACGCAAAGCAGTTAGTTCTTTATCAATTACTCCATAATTTCTCTGAGCCCCATTGAAGGTCATAGAAATAAAAGCAATTGGTTTGCGTTCGCCGTCTTGGATTTGTGAAAGACAAGCACCAGCCCCAAGGTCTGAAGCATCCACATGTAGCTCCATGGGAGAAACCTCAGGACTATAATCAGGGAAACCCAACAATGTGGGATGGACTAAAGCCTCTTTAAGTTGATCGAAGGCCTGCTGACACTCCGGCGTCCATTTAATGGATCTACCACCAGTCTGGCATGATAAACCCTTACTGCATTTAAGAAACAATTGGGAATATTGTCGCTATAAAAGTTTACCATTCCCAGAAAACTGGCGTAATTGTTTTACTGAAGTCGGGAAATTCTAAAGCTCCTTTGAGATTTTTTTCTTGAAAGGGGGAGTAACACTTTCTGTGATATATGGGACCCAGAATTCCACCTCAGATACGACACAACCGGTTTACCTGGTTTAAGTTTGTACCCGTTTTTCTCTAGTGCAGAAAGGACACGATCCAAGGTGGTTAGATGATCATCCATATTTTTACTGAGAATGATAATATCATCTAAGTATACCATAACCTCGGACCATGGTAATTTTTCCAACGCCAACATCATACCACATTGAAATGTTGCCGGACTATTCTTTACACCAAAGGGCATTTTTAAATATACGTACTGTGCAAATGGGGTGGAAAAAGCAGTTTTTTCAACACTCTTGGGTTCCATTGACACTTGATAATAACCGCGGACCAGATCTATTGTTGTAAAATAGACATTTACCATACCATATATATAAATCATATCTATTAGTTAGGTAACAGGAAGTATCGGTCTTCAGTAACACTATTTAGTTTCCAGGTAATCGATAACATAATTCGTCAATTACCGTTCAGTTTTCGACTAGAACCACAGAGCTGAATGAGGAATTTACTAGGTCTAATATATCCTGCTCCAACAGTTCAGACATGTTTTTCTATTTCTGAAGCCAAAGGGCCCTGGAAACACGTACTGGTTAATCTCACAAGTCGGCCATTTTCACCCGATAGAGTTGGTGATATTAGTAGCCACATCCAACGTCTGTGTCACCGAAACTGAGAGCCGATTAATGTTTTAATAGCACTGCGATTTAATCGTTTCTTTTCGAGTCAGAAGATAGATATCCGCCAAGCAAAAACTCCTCCTCCACTTAGTGGAGACCATACGTCTGCTTTAAATTGATTTCGGAATTATCGCCATCTACTGCCGTATTAACTTGAAGAAGATCTTCTTCTTTCAGGAAAACAAGCTACCTACTACAGTCCCTTTTCTATAATAGTGAGGTGTATCGGAAGGATTTAATAGAGCGATCTACACGAGTCTCTCAAATCCAATACACCCGGGATTGGAACAACAGGTCCCATTGGCTCTATGAAAACCTACCAAGAAGATTTCAGATGAAGCACAACTTACATCCACCCTCTACAGAAAAGGGGACAATTAAGAATTACCCTGACAACATTTATAAAAAGGATTTTTAGACTCTCTCATCTAGCTATGAATCTAACCATCATCATCTATGTACTAATTCCCGCGTAGTTAAGTCTGGAAGAAGGTCATTTTCTTTTAATGCGACAGCTCCCAAAACTAGCGAAGCTGGCATAAATTCATAGGGAACAACCAACAAAATGACGGGCTTAGACACATAATCACTGTCAGGAAAGTACAGATTACATTCAGTGTAGAAGTCGATAGGTACTGAATGTTCTCTGACCAGACCACTGATGCCGTTAACTTTTATATCTACAGAGGGCCGTAATGGTAAATTCTTCATGTACGCTTCGGTTATTTCAGTGCATTAGACTAATACCAGCTCCACTGTCTACCATACACCCATAGAAGCCAGAGCTGTTGGGTACCAGCGCGACTGCAACAATCAGAGGGTCCTCCTTGAAAGGAGTACAATGGACTACCATCGTCCTTAAGGGATTTTCTAAAGGTCTATTTATTTCTAATGGAGGTCGTTCGGAGGATATCTCGGGATAATTTAGATGTTTTAAAATTGTTGCCCAGCCATCATCAAAAATGCTGAGTCGATTCAAAGTTATTCTCCACCAGCGGACTCATTGTCCGGAACAGGCAGTTAGAGCTTCATACCGCACCTCATCATCGCGCATGGATTTAAATTTTCTTTAAGTAGGGGACGGTTCTGCTTGCTTTGGACGATGGAGACCTGTGATTTGTCGAATGATTAGAAGAATACGACCTGGAATTACTCTCTTTCTAGGGAACATACTAGGAAAAGATCGTGTAAGGATTATGAGATGGGAGGAGACTAATGTAGTAACACCTCATCCAGCGTTCTGAGGGACACCGCAAAAGACGACTACTTTTTCTAATATTCGTTTGAAGAAGAGGAAGAGACTTCCTAGATCAACAGTCCTGATGTGACCTTTCTGTTGCATAACTGCTACTCCAGATATGTAACACTCCCCCATGCAGTACCTGGTTTTTTCACAGTAGTACACAAACTTTCTCCGGGTCATCAGGCCTAGACGATTCTGGAGAATTCGAATTATGTCAGGACGACATATTTCATCATGTTTTTGTAAACTATTGGTGGAGTCACAATAGTACGAACTACCATTATTATTCGTTCTTGGGACTAACTTTTTTTTTATAGCCTGCCAATGATTATTTTTGGATTAGTTACTTTTCGGCTTGTATGCCAAAACATCAGTCATCCAGGAGTGGCCAGTATTTATGCCGTTATAACGCGTTTCAGAATTCATCTAGGTTATTTTCATCACGTCTTTTGGCATAATTGATTTGTTATCTCAAGTGATTAGTTTGGAAATGGACAAATTAGGCGAAGGAAAGCATCATTCCGCTGTCTTAAAGATTCTGCGAAATTCACCTATATTTTCCCAGGAAGCTCTACTATAACCGTCCAACTCCTGCATTTTAATATATTGACGGACGAATGTTTCAATATAAGAAGGCAAACTACAAAGAGCTATTCTAAGGGAATCGTGATCTCTCATATCGTATCCATGATATGCTTGACTAGCCAGGCGTTCCAACCAGGCAAACATTTTGATGCTCTCGTTGGGGTATCGATGAGCTGCATGATACTTCTGTTCTATATTCTTTTTTCTTTCTTTCCTCATCTCTATTACCAACATACTATTGATTATTCCCGTACAGACAAGTATTCACGACATCTTTTATGATTTCTCCTGTGTATATGAGAAATTTTGCCTTCTAGCTGTGACCAAGCAGTTCTAACATGAGGGCATTTGGTAGTGAAGACTACAGTAAGCCTCAAAATCAGCCAAGTAGACCAAAGATCTTGTTCCGATTCATATTTGAATTTACCCAGGGTACCACAACTTAAGTTCTGGGATTCTTGAGTAACTGATAAGAAGCACAATGCTTCCTTCCAGCATGTTCAAGCTCTGTTTCATGTCCCCTAAATACATGGAAGGTTCAATCATTGTCGGATTACGACTTCAGAAGTCGTTGAGAAAAATTCTGTTGGGAAAACCAACCCCAGATTCAGACCTAGGCTCCATTGAAAACATCCTGTCGCTCCGATTTTGAGTTTAAAGTAATTGTCTCAGGGTTGTAGCAACCTATCTATATTCTCAGGAGAATCAGGACCTCTCCTTCATATATGGAATTAGAAATTCCATTGCCTCTACCATGTCTGATTTTAAAGAGACTCAGTTGGGTAAATAATTACTGGGGTATAGAATTATGACCCCGATATGGATTAGGAAAAAAGTTTAGGGTCAGGAAGATTAATGATTAGGGAAGGAAGTTAGATAAGAATAAGAGGATAGAATAAAAGGTTAGGATTAGAAGAAAATTGATTTTCTAGCATTTTCACATAACTTGGTGTGGATTATGAAAGAAAGTTTTGGATCGTGCGTTGAGAGGTGAAACTAAGGAAGTTTATTACTCACGATCATAAAATGGTATTTTAGTCAATTGCAAATTCAGGAATCGAAGCCAGAGGGGATACCTTGTCCTCGATCATGAAACGTTCTGTGTTCAACATTACTGACTGTGTCATTTACTTGAACCAATTTCCTTTCACTTGAAAATTTTTCCTTACGGAGTTTAATCAATAAGGCATCCATTTCGGACTCAGTGAAAGGTTTGTCAGAGTTGGGAACTAAATGTAAGTCAGAGTTGGTAACCAAGGGTATGTCAGAGTTGGCAACTTCTACCCTGTCTTTATTTTCCTCATTCATTCTTACATTCATTTCTACATTTTTATTATGATCATCACGCAGACGCTGGTCTAAACATGGATCTAAAGCGACAGCTGCAAGAGATGGATCGAAGTCCAAAGCCTCTTGGCTATCAGAACATGTACTTGTTTCCAAGTCTTTTTGTAGTTGAGTTTTTTCTGACATTTTATTTTTTTAAGTTTCATTCAAAAGAAAGAATTTCAAAGTTATTGGAGGGTTATTATAACTAACTCTCGAATCATGCCAATGTAAGTACAAAAAGAAAGAAAATTTAATTGAAAGAACTAAGAGAATCCGATGTTCAAAATAAATATGACGATGTGAGTGAGAGTCACAATCCTAGTGCAAACGCAAGCCGCAGAACTCAGATCTCCCTGTTCGGCCCACTTAATTTATTATTAGCGCGGAGGAAGCACACTGGATCGAACAAGCGTCCACTGGAACGTCCCTCTCTCCACCTCTTTCTCTAGAGTTGAAGGTCGAAGAAAAAGGAATATTTCGAAAGTCAAAACAAATTAAACGAGATGATAGGTTTGATCTCAAAGAATGTTTAATTCTAGTAAGCCACAAGGCAACCAACCTGACACCATCAGATTTAATACGGAGCAGGTTAAGTTTTCTCCGTAACGGAGGAAGTTAGTCGTGGGACTCCGTTGGCCTGCTTACTTGATGACTATTCAGAGAGGATTGTGAAAATTGATAATATATAAACAATGGGTTATAACCATCTACACTCTTACCCAGAGAATAGTGTAGAATTATTTAGACCGTTCCCAGATCTTTACTCGAAGTTTAATCAGATAAAGTTCTTGAAGATTAAGAATAAGAATATCAATAAAGTATCAAAGATCAAAGGATATTGACACTCCATAAAAAGTTTTATCTTTACTAAAATCGCTCAAATAAATAGTGGGATGTCTGTGAAAAGTTAATATATAACACAGATCCAACCCCAACAATATATTAATAAAAGAATTGCGGTTAAATAGAATATAATATAGAATTAGTTAATAACACATGGAATATGTTCAAGTATCAATGATATAAAATATGTTACAGAGCGCAGACACTCTGAATCAGAATCGAGAGTGAAGCCGAACGCTTCCAAATATTGCTCATGCATATGAAAATAAGGAGAATAAGAAATTCAGAC
This sequence comes from Trachelipus rathkii, assembly GCA_015478945.1. NCBI lineage: Eukaryota > Metazoa > Arthropoda > Malacostraca > Isopoda > Trachelipodidae > Trachelipus > Trachelipus rathkii. Next base: position 8,512 of record JABUQX010060753.1, on the reverse strand, counting down.
TCAACAAAATGAATATATTGATGACTTAACTGGTTTGACGGGGAAATGTTCCAAGTGGAAGATGAGTCAGAGCAATTCACCACTATATAAAGAAGCACGAAAAAAAGATCAGGAGAATCCCAACCGCTAAAATTGGCACGAGTAAGAGTCAGAGATCTCAACCTTGAAACAATAATACAAAGAAAGGACTCAGGATGAATTCAAGCTTAAACGTAGACCAGAAGAAGGATTCAGGATTGAATCCCAGTAAATAAAAATCAAGAAGATTCAGAATGAATCCCGTCTTAGAATTTATCCCAGCTTAGAAATGACGAAAGCCCACTTAAAAAACTTCACAAAGAGAAAGATTAATTGGAAGGGTAGCAATTCTATTAACATATTGGACAATTAAAGCATGATTAACATATATCTTTGCATGTTAAGAAACCTACCCTGGTATATCCAAGAGGTTTCTTCAATGGGGATAACTAGTGATGTCACTGGCCTTACAATTACAACAAGACAGTAAACTGTAAACAAAGTGTCAAGTTTACTATCTTCAACATCAACACATAAAATTACATTCTTTTATTTGAAATAGGATAACATAAATTAATTAAGGTTCTTTGTATGTAGTTACTAACCTTGAAAATAGATATAAAAGCTTTTCAAGGTCTTCGATGAGTTCAATTTGGGAACTGAGAACAACTACGGATCTCACAATCATATGTTTCCTCAGTATTTATTATTGGTTTTATTTTTGTTTACATATAAAATATTAACCAATCCTCATCAACAAAACAATATATATTCATGAAAAATTATACTAGAAAAGAGAATAACATTAGAGTATCATGAAATATTGCCAAAGTGGATCATAAATAAAGCCATAATATAAAAACTCTTACAGGCTGGATCAAAAATGGTCAAAATGTCCAGACTGTATAAAAACATTCCTAAGTTCAAATATTACTATGATTAAAATACTTGATTACCAATTGACACCACGGCATGAACAATATCTCCCTTATAT
>JABUQX010060753.1:0-2500 GCA_015478945.1 Trachelipus rathkii | reverse complement strand
ATAATCTCCAAACTATTATCTAATCTTTCCTCAGCTAACATTGAATAAAAATGAGCATTGAAAATGTTGACCAACTCCTGATGTGGTCAACAAATACAAATGTGGTGTTCCCCATCATGACAATGAACAAACAATAAAGAAAACATAAAAGAGAAATAAGCAGTAATAAAAAAACGAAAGTGTAAATACCATATATAGCATACAATTCAAAAAAAACTAGACAGTGAAAGTCATAGAAAACTCATGCATTTAATTAGGCCAGCATTGTTAGCTTAGGCTTATACACAAACAATAATAAGCCTAGCCTGTCCTGTTAAATAGTAATAAATAGAAGAAAATAAATATTATTCAAGAATTATAAGTTATAAAAAAATAACAAACTTTAAATAAAACTAGGTTCAGACCTAGGGTACAGCTACTTAGTATACTGCTGCATATACCTAGGGCCTAGATAGATAAATTATAAATAAGTGTAATATGTAACATGTAACTTCTAAACAAATGGTTATTCCTCGAGCCTCCCACAACGTAAGAGAGAACATAAAGAATTACATCAACAACAAAGTCAACATACACAAGAAAATAAGAATATCATCGCGCGCCACATCCCTTCAATATAAAGTAGTATCGCATCATTCTCAATAGATTTATACACTTCTTTTCTTTGCGTTTGAGTTTGTACTGTACGTTGTATAGTTGTTTGTGGTCTCCCAACGATTTATCAATTTATCAGTTCATATGTTAAAAGAGAATATGCAATCATACCAGAATCTCCATCAATTATATCATGTCGTATCTTCTAACTCTGCTCAGACTTCGAGTTGCTACCATACTTTCATCGTTAGTTAATTGATTGTAATATTTGTTCTTATGTTAGGTTGTCTCATTATCGTATCTTTGTCTTTCTTGTAGGAATTGCAATTGTGCGTACAATTTCTGCGTGTGCGTCTTTGTCCCCGTCTACCATAGTTCATTTTTTCATTGTATTACATATCTTCGTTATTCTTTCTGTATGTGGTAGAGGTAAGTTGCCACGAACACAGTTCCGGGCTGCAAGTCTGGAGCTCCCTCTCACCGAGACGCCCCCGCAGGACGGCCGATCCCAAATTACCAATGATATGTTGGAATCGCTCTGCATGGATAGAGACCATTCAAAATCACCCATATTAAAGTCCCAGAATATATGTATACCTCACTCTCACATTTCATATTACTAGTTTTATAGGTGCATTAATGTATCTTGTCTCCATTCTATTTTCACAAACTTACTAATTACCCTCTATCTTCGTATAGCTCCTCCATTTCCATGCCGTCCATACCTGAATTACTATTCATTAACCTACATTATCCAGCACGACCGAAAACAGCACTTTAAATTATGTTACGGATTCTATAATTAAATATAATCCCCCTAATACTATCATTTTCCTCTCAATTGAATTTTATTTATCTATATAAATAATATTAAGTTCAGTATATTAATTCTACACCACCAATCTTGAATTATTCATACTATTCCATGACTTAATTTTAATGAGAAGGAACAGCCCAATCTCACATTACATTAGTTACCACGACTAATTGAATACATCGCTCATATTTATAATAACAATCAAAGCCGCCACGCCCCACCACCTCTCACCCATCTCTTCAATACCTAATTTTAAACCTATACATCGATGGTATAAAGTGAATATCATCTATTTCATTATTTCCAATAAATCAATGAGATAAGTTAACTCCATATATAATTTCTATTCATTTAAACCCTAGATTATCGTATGTTCTGTTCTTGTCAATCATTCTTAGATTCTCACCACCATCTCCACATATTTACTCCCGAGACTAAATAACTTAATCAGTACTCATCTATTTTATATTATTCTAAGGTGTTAATATATGGAATAAATATTATGAAAATCGTTCCTATAAAAATTGTATAACTCGATAAAATTTTTCATACTTTATATAATTCATAAAAACTATTCAGATCAAACTTTGTTTAGGAAATTGAAAAGTGTAGGTTGTGTTTGTTCGTCTCTTATATATCAACATTATTGATTGTGATTTGATTTTGATTCTTTTCCTCCTCATAACACTATTAGCAAGTTAAGCACAATCTAGCTTTATTTATTGTTATCGTCTCTTATATTTATAGTTACGCCCAAACTACCCTACCAAACGTTGTATTCGCGGTGAGATATTATATTAATTCCTTCTATAAACTATATTTTTCCAAAAAGTGGCGTCTGATCATCTTAAAAGAGGCCTCTGCCATGACACCATTCAAATGATCAGCAAGTGAACATGTCAGTAGCAACTGCTGCCAAAAAGATGTCTATGTATATTCACATGTAGAGCCTCACACACCTATTTATATCACAAAACCAACACTAAAAATGTTCTAATTCTTAATTATCCACTAATATATACACGGTCCACACCTATTCAAAGTTACAACAAAATTACCAATTCTGCGCTCTCGAATCTCTCAATCCTC
>JABUQX010060752.1:17500-39461 GCA_015478945.1 Trachelipus rathkii | reverse complement strand
TGAACACCCCCTGGAGTGCGTCCCATGAAGAAAAACTTGCGCTTGGCCTATCTAATGTATGTTACACCAATCCATATGTACTGAAATGACGAAGGATGATTTTCTGAGGAGGTTGAAATGGTAAGACACTCACACGACATGGGGGACCGATCCTCTAAAACGGATTTTACCTCTAATTCATCTAATAATAATTAATTACATAATGTGATCACTATAATAGCCTCAAATATCATTTCTTTAGGCAGACGGGAACTAATATATTTTTACCTGCTTTATGAAATATTTATATTATACTTAAAGTTTTTATTATTAATTTGTTTAATTTTTTTATTCATTTAAAACTTTTAGTTTACATTTCTATTTTGTTTTATATTTGTTTTATTTATTTATTTTAAAATAAATTTTAAAAATTATTAAAAACATTTTATTTTTTTGTTAAATTTTTTAAATTTTGTATTAAATATGCATTTTATTGACCTTAGGCATCAAGGCAATAAAGCAGTAGCGCCCACACCAACCCCCCTCCTATCTGGCAGGCACTATTTCCTTACTTCTTTAGGGTCAATAAAGTATATATTTTTATTTATTATCTGTATAACATAGCATGAAAGACGTTTTAAGTATTCACTAAATTTTTTATTCTTTTTTATTAAAAATATCAGTTAATCAATATATCAAACTCTAACCAAACACCCTCCTCCTTCATTGAATAAGCTATTAAATTCATATTTGAATACATATTAATTTTACGTGAAAATATTTACATTACAAGTAAAATAACGAATATGGAATATAGGATTTTTACGAAAGAAAAACTAAGTTTTCATTTTAAATCATTTAAAATATAAGAATTACCACTTTATGTAAATAATTTCAGGAAAATATGTTTGATTATTAAATTACATATAAGTCCAGTACCGTATTTGTTCAAGCTTAATAGTTCCTAAACTTAACAAATGCTAATGTTATATTTACAAAACAGACTTGTGAGTCGTTGTTCATTATAATTGTAAAACGTATATGCACAGTATAAAATAAAGAGGGTAAAAGAGAGAGAGTCAGTAACAGTAAATTATAAATTATACTTGATTTAACTGCTTCTCATAGTAAATAAAATTTAATAAGTAAAGTTTATTAGTAGGATTCCTATGATTTATATAAGGTGAGTAAAAATACATACATAATTTCCTGTTATATTAAACTATCTTCATAATATTATTTACTATAATTAGTAGGCGAGAGAGAACTTATATAGTAAAAAGTATAGCAATCATATTTATAAATACAATATAAAGATTGGCACTGAAAAAAGATCTTAAAATGATCAAATATAGAATATCAAAATGTTATTATATAAAAGAAGAAAAATTTAATTGAAAAGACAACTTTGTTTTGCTTATCAAATCAGAATGCGAGAGAGCCAAATTATTCTACGTCAGCCACCGATCCTTTACCTATGACAAGAAAAGATTTGGGCTCAACAATTACGAACTAATCAAAAACAAATTAGAAAAACTTTAAGGAGTGCATGAGATCTTAAACCAATTTGTGATCAGTATGGCTGGAATAGTCAGGGACACATTTAAAATCCAATGGTAACACCACGCACGCAGTTTTTTAACTATAATTTTATTAAACCTGGTTCTTCCTTAAATTCAAAAACATTTCTATTAACATCATTTATTTCCGAATTCAAAATACGATAATTACTGTACGAGAAGGTGCGTATTTGAAATCTAAGGCAGTTAAACCGAAACTTGTATTAGAAGTAAAATATTAATATCATAGCATCTTTATTATTAGGGTATAAAATGAAGTGAGAAAGTTAATAAGTAGAAGTGTAGACAAAAACAAAAATAAAATTATTAATACTATAAAAAAGTACTTAACAGATATTAAGATTATAGTACACGATACAGATATTAGGGTGCATATTGTTGTCGATATACTAAGAAGAAACAATAGACACAAAAAGAAGAATTTCCCAACATTATCGAAGAAGAGATTATAGGCGAGTAGATAATAATAAATATAATACGATACGATAACGTCAGCAAAAACCCAATCTTTCAACGTTCATCCATTACAATTAAATTTGTTCGATATTCTTGTCCATTATGATTAAAATAATTAAATTAATAGGAACCTATATTAAACCTGAAATTAATAATAATAAAAATAATAATAATAATAAGATTGATAATAAATAGAATATAATAATAATAAATATAAAATAATATAATAATAACTATCCTTACAAACATATTTATCCTCATGAAAAACATAATGATATGAGTAAATTTCAAGGATTGAATCTATATACTGCTGGGGGACCGTTTAAATTAAGATGGTCTTTGAGTTCCATCTACATTAAGGGCAATTCCCGTAGTACATAAGCAGGACTTTCTTTGGCTTGTTACTAATTTCTTATAATTCCCAAGATTTGTAACTGATAATGATAAAATATTCAAAAAGTTATACCAGATGAAAGTATGCAATTTCTTGTCTTATATTAACAGATTTATTTGTGCTTTATTCGTTGATTTTGAAAATTATACGGACTCTTTCAACACAGAAAAACACAATTTTTTTCCTTGCCCTCCGTTCCCCTCACCACCTACTTGAAAGATCCCTCCTCTCTCTGTTGAGCCTCCCTGTTCAACCTTGTACCCCCATTTTTTTTTTTTTTTTTTTTACATTTTAGATTCTTAACTCTCTATCACCACTATGTAAATTATTATTTCTGGCTTAAATTCTCATTTCTCTATCATTTTAAATTTTTTTTTGTTTTTTTTTTCTTGACATATCTGTGCTCATTATTTACTTTAACAATTATATTTCTCACCTTTGAATATCTTTTTGTTTTCTCTTCTTACATTAAGTTCGAAATATATTCAATTATTAAAAAATATTTAGCATAATATGAATTTAAAATATTATTAAAATTTCTAAGCTTAATTTAATCCCCATTCCTTACACGGAAACGACTTAGTAGCATAAATTCCAGTTATAGACAAATATAAAAAAAAAAAAAACAAAAAAAATTAAAACTACTTGATCTTAAAGCGAAAAGTATACCATATTAAAGATAATATATGGAAGTATTATCATAATTATTAAATATGACCATCAATTAAATAGGTATAAAACAAAGTAAAATGAAAAACTAATGTGATAGAATATAATGATCAATTATATAAAATTAGACTATAAGTTTAATATAATTAATAGCCATACGGTTTTGTAAGTGTTTTTAATATTTTATTTTTAAATTTTATAACCTTTTTTTAAAAAAAATATAAACTTTTTTAGTTTGACATAAACAGAAATTTTTATACTAATTTCATGTAAAAAACTTATTCGACATTTATCACTTCCAATTATTAATTATATTTTATTAATTTATGCACTTAACAAAATAAAAATTTATTACCCTTGACTCAAGGAAGGAAAATCTCCCTTTTGATGAAACAACAACCAAAATTCTTAACACTCAATAAATATAAATATATATTAAATATAAATAATATAATAGATATATATATATAAATATATAATATATATAATAGGTTATCATATCTATAACTTTACTATACTTGACCATCATTAATAATACTAATTCCAAATTGGCTAAAACTCTTACCTGTTAACTGGGAACAAAGTTACGATTAATTGTCATGTTTAATATAAGATTCTTTATTATCAAAAATTTACACAAAAACTTCCGGATTAGTATGACCATTAATTAAAGGGATAAAATATCAAACTTTTGTATACTTTCTTATACAAATTATAGTAATTTTTACTTAAACGATAATTTCTTTGTCAATAGAAATATTAGCACCAAAAGACAAAATCAAATTTATCAAAATAATCTTTTAAATTTGCAATTTAGAATTTTTATTTACAAATAAAAGAATAAAGAATCTAAAAAAATAGTATATATTACTTCAATAAAATATTAATTTTCTCCAGTTCTGTGTAAGAATGTTTTATAATAATTGTAAATTAATTTTAAATTTAATATACAATTTACCAATCTGCCAAAAACATTTTTTCGACTCCATTGTCATAAACAATAAAATTAATTTTTTGTCATTCCGGGATGACTTTTTCTAAATTTTAACCAAAAGAGTAAACAAATATTGCTTTCATGAGGCAAATCAGATTATAACGAATACTGCTTGTGTTCTGCAAGCTTGACTAAATAATAAATTATATTATATAGAATGATATTATAGTATAGTATATAAATAAAAAAATAAAAATATAATAATATATATTATATAAAATATATATAATAATATAATAAAATATAATAATTAATAAGATAGAGGTAATAATACAAGAGGATATATGAGAATGAATCAAAAACTAATATAATATTTAATATATCATATATTATACTATATAATATATATACTATATATAATTATATGAGATATTATAGATAATATATAAGTATAAGATATTAATTATATATACATAAATATATATATATAATATATATACTTATTATTTAAATTGTTTACAAACCACAAGTCATTGGTTGTCTCAAGCTATTTTACATATGTTTACTTTTCCATAACCCCGATGGTTAGTGCTGATAACGCCCCTCATACCCCCAATACAAATGATCGTGTTCCTTATACCTCCCCTGTATTTTTTAATTAGTCTACCTCTTAGTGTCCCCTGAATGTACTAAGACCACCGACCCTTCCACTTTCTGTGTTAACCCTTTTTATTCTTTATTTTTTTTTTTTTTTTTAACTAAACTAATACCCAAGGTGTAAGACCTTTACAAAAAATATATATAAAAATATATATAATACTTAATATTATATGATATACTATATATATAATATAATTTATATAAATATACTAATATAATTATATAATATAAATATTAAAATATAAATAAATATGATATAAGGTATATATATATATATAGTAAGTAATATTAAACAATATCAAATCCCTATAAACTAGAAATTCTATATATCTATACATGTATCCCTTTACATTTTTTTTTATTAGTTAAAAACCCGCCCGGAGTAAATCATAGTCCTACTTTTTATCATATACATATAATATATTAATAATATAGATATTATATAAAAATAATAATATATATAATAAATATATATTAATAGACAATATATAATATATAATAATAAGATATAAATATATATATACCTCTGTACCAAAGTTCATGTAACTCTTGGACCCAACTATTTCACCCACAACCTCTTCTCCACCTCCACCCATTTTAAATCTATAATATTAATTAATTCTTGTAAATAAAATTCTCAAAAAGTGATAAAAATATCCCCGAACCTTCTTGTGAAAATTTTCTTCTCTTTTCTAAAGACTCCACGAAACTACAACTCTTGAATGCATCTAATAATTCCTTGTATTCGTAATTACAAACTTTTAGACAATTAGTCCAACTCCAGCCAACCCAGGTGACTTTCTTATTCCAAGCTTGTTCTGCTTTCTAATACTGCATCAAGATATATTTCTTTTGACACCTCTAAATACCTCACTCTTGTCTAGAAATCAAAAAAGAATCTTTCATTATCCATATATCTACAGGTTGTAATCTTTTCTTTTCCTTTTAGTCTTCTTTTTAGTCTCTTATATTTTACTTTTATCCTAATTCATCAACATAATCGTTGATTCAATGAAAGTTTTTTAATAGCTAATATTTCTAAAATCTTTTCATACTCATCTTTTGAGCTTATTTTTCATCATTTCTAATCTCCCAATTAATTATTTATTCTATTTTTAAATTCCCTTACTCTAATAATAATATATTATAATAATAAATAATAGCTATATATATAATAATAATGTATAATAATAATAAGGTTATATATATATATATATTATATAATTATATATTTTATATAACTGTGTAAGGTTCTTCCACTAATCATCTCCTCAATAATATCCCAATCATTTTTCCTTATATATCCTCTGACTTCCAAACGTCAATAAATCAATTTGAAATCTCCCATTCCTCTGATGATTCTGTTGCTATATTTTGTTAGTTTTCAAATGTTAGCTATATCTTGTTTAATTGTCTGTTGCTATATTTTGTTTCCAGTTTCTCTGTTGCTTACTCAATTTCTCAACAACTCGTCTCTATATTTTCGCCTTACCCCAAGGAATACATTTATCCAATGCAACAAATGTGCTTTTCCAATCTCTTTTTCTAGTCGTCGCTATCCAACTCTTCTAGTTAAAGTGTCCTTTGGGACTCCATGAACATTTTTTTTTTCGCGCTACGAAGACATTACCTCTTTTTACCATTTCTTAGACACTTATGATAACCTTTCAGTTAAAAATATTTAATCAATAAGAATACGGCATATCTAGAGCTGTGACAAAACTGTTTCATTAGGCCTATGTCATATATTTTGAATTAATAACAATTTATTTCTTCATCACATGACATTAGATGTCTCACACCTCATTTTAGTATTCATTCTATCTAACATCAATCATCAATAACTACATCCTCTGTATCCAAAGTTTATCCCCTGATCCTTTTATTATTATCTGCTTTATTCCTTTCTCTTCCAGATATATAATGTATAAAAATTAATGATACAAATGTAAAGTACTCCTATTAGAATCAATTTTACAACAAATTAGTTATAAGTATATAACTAATACTTTAAAAACTTTCTGATTTATTAATAAATATTTAGTATTTCTTCCCAATTACCTTTTTTTAACTTGTATGTAGTGTTACAGAAAAGAATTTATATATAGTTTCTATATTTATATGATAAAATTTTATAATTAAAGTATATTTATAATCTATATATTATTTATTTCATAAATAAATTATATCTATACTTTTAATTTGCTGCTATTATAGTGTCAGGGTGTTTGATGAAAATATTGAACCGGGTATGCAAGAAAGCACCAACAAAACAAGATAAGTAACAACTATTTTCATAATTAAGAAAACTAAATTATAGTAAATGTAAAATTATATGTATAAATTATCATAAATTTGTATAGTATCTAACTCAAAAACTTACTACATATTACGTATTAAGATAAACACTAAATAAATTAAAAAAAAATAAAAATTATAAAAATTATAACTAAAATCTCATCATGAAAAATTTCTATGTCGCTCCACTATTATTTTAAAATAAAAATCCTTTTTAAAAAATAACCAAAAACATAAAACATAAGCAAATCATACAACCTAATAAACACAAACCAACACAAACACAGAGAAGAGAGTAGCCAATTATGAGTAATGAGGCACCACATCAACACACATCACACCATAAACACGACACACACAAGACACCACGAGCACACACCTCAATGCTTTAATAAATATTAAGATTAAATAAAGTTAAATAAAGAAACATAACACACAATAGCATTGAGTATATAGTCCCTTTGATCACACTTAACCATTATCGACCAACACACACACTACCCACATATCACACACACAGACACATAAATAATATAATATATATAAATTTGTGCAATTTTTTATATATATTATATTATATAGTAAGATCTAAATCTTTACTAGTAATAAAAATAATATAATATATAAATAAAATATAAAAATGAAGAAAATAAAATACACTTAATCTTAATAAAAATTATATTTTAAATTTTTTATGAATTAGATATCATTTTCACATTCAATTATTTAATCATGCAGCTTGAAATTGATATACAAAAAAGTGATTTAATTATTATCTCAAATACCATGCATTATATAAAAAATTCTTGTACACCAATATTTCATTTAGCTTAGGAACGAAAGCTCAATAATATATATTTATAATATATTATAAAATAATACGGAATGTGAATAACTATTAATACTTGGTATAGTGTAGAAATGGGGAATAATAAGATATATCATAGAATAAAAATAATGTTTAGAGATAGTAATATAATAAGTAGTAAGTTATTATTATATATATTTAATAATAAATTAAAATACAGAAAAAGTTAAGACACAGAAAACTATTAATACAAGCAGAGGTATTAGTACTAGTATATATACTATATGAGATAATAAAGAATGTATAAGTACTCACTACATATATATCGTGTGGTGAATTAATATAATATTTAGTAAATTAAAAAAAAGAAAAGTAATATAGATAGATATATATAAATTAATTATAAAAATAAAAGCTAGATATAATAATTGAAGGAGCAAGATTAAATTTCTCGTCTGGAATAATAACAAATGATTATTTTATATTTAAACTTTAAGATAATTTATTACTACGATGACTAACTATTTAATGTGTGGCCCTTGTTCTCTACACATTTAAAATCTATATTATCTAGAATTAAAAAGACCGAATCTTTTCTCTTTGTATTCGATTGTTATTTTTTGTGATTTCTTTTTTTTTTTTTTTTTCTTTTTTTTTATTTTCTTTTAGATTCCTTATCTCAGTATCGATATTAATATATCAATGATTAATATAATATATAAGTATATGAATATAATATAGGTATATTAATATAGATGAGTAAGAGTAGAGGAGAGATGGATATTATAAAGGATGTAGAGGTACACTATAAGTTTGTTTCTATAATATTTCCCCTCAATTTCGTGACATACATTAAAACATGTCTGATTTTTTAAAAAAAAAAAATTAATTAATAACCATTAAATTTTTATTTCATGTTAAATAAATAATAATGTTCGTTTTCATATTCTTACTCTCTAAAGAAATTCTATACAGTTTTTCCAATTGCTTCATTTAACTAAACCTCGATTTCATAAAAAGTACTTTTATAAACATTGAATACTGTTTATTTCCACGTGGTTTTAATAAAGATAAAGAGAAGAAAATCAACGAAAATCGTGAGTTGGGAAAAAAATTCACAAAAAATAAGATGCACAAAGCTTAAGTGGTTGGTTAGGTTGTACTAAATATTTAAAAATCTAATTCAACAGACTAATTATGTAATTAACCATCACAATGTCAAGCAAGAACAGTTACTACTGCACGGAAACACGGACAGGAATCGCAATATGTGGATTGTCTCAATCCAATCTTTTAATTACCATTTTTCTTAAAACCGTTTGCTAATCATAGCAACAACCTTAAATAGCAACTTTATAATCAATAACTAATAAATTCCTATTTTTTACATTTTTTCAAAACTTTTCTCTAAAAGTTTACAAAAAGTGGTAAAATAAACTCCTAATATATATATAAGAGTACATGTTCTTTAAAAATAAAACAAAACTAAAACTTTTATTTAAAGTTAGATAATTAATTTAGTAAAATATATTTTAATGTATGTCCCCGAACGTATCCTCAACTCCCTTTATTCAAAACAATGAAAAATTAGTTCACACATATTTTAAATTAATAACAAACAGACAATACTACTACTATTACTTATACTACCACTACACACCCTCCCTCCTCCTACAATTGTCAATTTATCTATCAAACTACACACACAATAATAATAATAAATAAAAAAATATAAAAATAAAAATAAAATAATAAAATAATAATAAAATAAATAAATAAAATTTCATTATAAATGTTACTAGTTTCCTCGCTATAATAAATAATTAATCTTCCTTATTATAGAATAATTTCACTTTTACCCTTATAAATCATTGTAATTAATAAAGAATATACTATAATAATTATTTATTCAGAACACTATCAGAAAATATATATAGAAGTGATAGTATATATATAATATATAAGAGTAATAAGAAGATAATATATAATTATATATATTATATATATTTATATATTAGACATGAGGATGAGGGATCAGCATATATATATGCACTAATTGAGATAATAGATATATGAAGATGATAAGAAGCACAGCATAATGTGAGAGCAAAATTGACATGACACAGGCTTATACTAGTATATATAACTGAATAAATATTTATAATTATCTTAACAATGAAATCATAGAACCATTGTACAAGCAGGTCTGCCATGCAGAGCCGGTTATACCAACCTTTCTTCGTTTGTGAAATATATTCATTATTTTATTATTATTAATATTAATAGTTTTTTCCATAGTATTACTATTCTTAACTAATTAATAAAGTTTAGTAAATGTGTACTAATTACTAATATAATAATTTAAGTCCAATAGAAGTGAAACCAAGATATATCGTAAAATTGCGTATAATACGAAATGGAATAAAAAGGGAAAAAATATGGGAGGATGGTCGGTCGAAATTTAACACTCAATAAATGCTGTCTCCATCACCTTATGTGATTGAAAGTTTATTTTTAAATAGAATTACTTAGAATGATAGTGAAATTGACAAGTTACAATTTATACTTGTTGAAAAACTTTATACATTATTCTAATTATATTAAAATTATTTTTTTAGAGAGTTCTTTAAAATCTCTGAAATGATTAAAAAGAATCTCAAGGATTATTTGGAGTTTGTGAACCTAACTGTGGTTGATATGATGACTACAAAGGGATTATAAAGTACTGTTTTAGAAAAATAAAATTAAGATTGTAATTTAGTTGTGTTGAGAAATGATATGTTCTATGTTGTTATAATAATTTAAATATATTCGAAAGAGCGCACAAGATATTTATTAAGTAATTGTTATTCTATTGCCATATAGGTTATATATGTATATACGCTACTTATTAATAATATGTATTGTTTTTATAAAATATTATAATTATTTATAATTGTGTATATGGTGATACATATTGTCATATTTAAATGTATTACATTGTTTATAATTATGTAGTATTGTTTATTCATATTCCTAAATTATTGAGTCTAGTATATGTTTGATGTAATAGTACGAAATATTGCCGAGTAAAAGAAAAAAAAATCCTGAAACGAATAGCAAATGTAAAAACATCGTTTGAGCTTACACTGAAAGAAGAAAACAAAATACTTGTTTTAAATGAACTTGAAAATTCTTAAATGCTAATAAATGAAGCTTTTTATGTTTATATAAGGTATCAATAAAGTTAATTGCTTTACTCTAAAAGTTATTAAATTAAAATAATATCAAATACCAGTGTAGTAAGGTAAATTGCATGTTAAAAGTAAAAAAGTCTCTTTCACTTGTAACTATGAGTCACTCTACAATAAAGTGTACTAATAATAAAGATAGCTAATACTTGACCATTTATCTTGCTATTCGAACTAATGATGCGTTAAATGTTAAGTTAATGGAATAGTAAGAATAACGTGTATAGCTTTGTAAGGGGGGAATTAGGATAGAAGGAATCTAAATGAGTCTCTTGAGTATGTAAAAAGGTATAAAGGTAAATTCAAATAAAAATTATCCAATAATATTATAGATAATGTATCACTTTATCTGTATATTATTACTTTCTGAGAAAAATGATCTTTTCATTACTTATTAACACTGATCTAAAACTTTACAGAATACTATGCAGTACTGGATTAGTAAGTTGAAGATGTGGTTTTAATTATGGGTTGAGCAGGTCATATTTCTAACAAAAGTTGTATAATAAGGAGCTCAGAATAAATATGGAGGTACTGAAAGATTGCTAAATGATACGATGTTTTCAAGCAATAAGAATAGAAGCATACTTCTAGAAATTCACGACACATTAAATAATTAATCACAATGGTAAATATATAGACGTAACATGTTGATTTAGGATGGATTTAAATATTTAGTGGTTAAATAACTAAAGGGGACGGTTAGAGGGTTATAATGTTCCGGTGGGATATGGGCGGGGATAGAAGCTAAGTATAAAATAATTTAAAATCAATTATATTAAATATATAAATAAAGGGAGAAAAGAATACGTAGGAATTATTAGATTCAGGTTAAATAGTAATACGATATGTTGTATAGAAATTGCCGGTATTTTTGGTTGAAAAGTAAAAGTATCAAGTGATCAAGATGTTAGACTAAAATGCTGAAAGAACAATGTAATATTCATTTATTATGAAGTGATTAGATGAGGTAAATCAATTTTACTATTGAAACAAAATATTTGAAGAAAAATTGAATAGAAAAGAAATTAGTACTTAGAGGTTTCAATGACTTGCAGAAAGTGATAGTAACAGGTAATTTGAAATATGTGTGGAAGCCTCATACATGCGACATTTAGTTTCAGTTGCAGCAACCAGCTAATTAGCTCCAAAGTCAATATACAAAAGTATTAATTACGATTAAGTGAAGTGTGAAAGATATAAAGTATGAAGTGATAAAAGTGGAGATTGGTTTTAATATAAATCAGACGGATGAGTCAGTGAGATGTAGATATCTCCTTAGATTATTTAATTTGAACATGAAGTGTTCTGAAAGGATTAAGAGGTATGGGTGACAAGGAAGGGTTAGAATATGAGAATGATAGAAAATCGAGAGTGCACCCAGCTAATACGTGGATAGATATTGATTTTTAATTGACGAACTAGAAGAGAGTTTGAGTTAGAATATGTAAGTAGGCTTATGGTAATGTAATCAGAAGTCCGACGGTGTGAAAGTCATATTATGATGCTTGAACTCATTCAATATGATAAGTGATTGGAACAAACTCAGAGATTAAATTAATTTAAGATAAATGATTGAATATAAGGTGAATCGGAATGAGTAGTAGTGTAGTTAGGAAGTTGTGAAGGCATTGAATGAGTTATGGTGAATATAAATTTCGTTGGTGATATGTGAAGTACTTAAAGTCTTATAAATTCGCTATTATAGGGAGGTCATTTAGAGGTTATTGTTGACTATATGTGATTTAAATGTATGGTAAGATAATCTAAGGTACTGGAATAAGAGTATAGCAACAGTATCTAATAAATGTGTAAGAATATATATATATATAAAGAGCTCCTTAAGCAAGGTGTGGAGGATATAAATTGATAAATGAAGTAATTAGAATGCATTACGAGAGTTTTGTGGTTTTTAAGAATATCGTAAATATAGAATATAAACGTAAGGAAATATTGAATAGGTTATTAGGTCAGATGAAGGATGGAGATGAATAGTTACGTATTATATGGTAAAGACGAGATTGTAATTGATGTTGAAGGTGCGAACAATCACGCGCGGGAAGAACGAAAGATAAGAAAGTAGAATTTGAGTCATTAAATAGGACTATATTATATAGGTAAAATGAACGAGAGTGCCGAGGAAGAAAATGTGCATAACAAAGGAATGCGGGTTTGTGAGAGAGTTATTTGTGTTCGGGCAGCCATGATACCAGAAACAGTAATCATATTGATAGAGATAACACAAAGTGAGTAGCCCTCTGCACACTCGTGAAGCCTAGTAGGTGAGATTTTTTGTATTCCTGTACTGCAAACGAAATTCCACTTAATGGGTATAGTAGGGAACGAGTAGGAAGTGGTATTTATTTTAGACTTACGAACATGTTCACTACTAACTCTTATTCTGATACCCGTGTTACAGCTATCCTATATCACCTCACCTTAATCTGGGAAAAGAAGTAGTTGAATGATATATAATATATGTTTTTAAAATTAACACCACCGCTCAGGGCAGAGCCCTCAATTGAAGTAAGGATATATATAATAGAGAGTATTATATATTATATATATTATAGATGTTATTTTAATATTATATTAATATAATTAATATATATATATACTATATTATATATATATATATTATAATATAATATAAATATATATATATATAACTATATATATAATATTTATATATATATATATATATTTAATATATTATAACTATATAGTTATAATATTATATATATATATATATATATATATAATATATATATTATAATATAGTATATATTATAATATATATAAACTATTATATATTATGAGACATATATAATAGTATTATATATATATTGTCTATTTTTCGAACTCTCTAAATCTTTATCGTTAATTTAGTAGTCATTATAGTAGAGACACGATTGGCAGCCAAAATGGCAGCCAGAAGATGTAAGCTTGTTGAGTATTGAGCATAGTATGTAAAAATGAAACCAGTTACTCACCGAGAAAGGATGGGATGGAACAAATGCGAATGTGGTTTTAGAGAATGATCGATCGAGAATGTTTTGTGATCAGATGTTAACTCTGAAAATGGTAGCAAAGAAATACTTAGAAAAAGATGTTAGTCTTTTTAGCATACCCCTTTTATTAAGAAAACTTTAGAAAAAATAGAAAACTTTTGAAAAATTTAATGAAAGAGTTCAAGGAAGGTAACTGTGAAGAATCCTGTAAAATAAAGGCCATAAAAGGGTTTTATAGGGACGGCAAACCATCAGTTAAGACTAAATTAAGGGGAAGTGAAATACTCAAAGTAGGACTGCAGTAGTAGGTTAGTGACCGAGTTATGTTACATCTTCACGGCTATTTAATATATTTATAAATGAAAATTACGCTAAGGCTCCAGAATCCAATGATAACTGAAGAAAACCACAAAATCGAATAATATGTGGCTGAGGGTATCAGAATTGGAATCAATGACCCGACCCTATAGTGAAGATGTGACCTAAAGTGTGTACAAAAACTGTAAAAACGCTTATTACAAATTTATCTAACTAGTTAATATCTTATAATTGTCCCTAATTGACTGCATGTAATTTTAAAAAGGTATTAATGCAAGCAAGTTAAGAAATAAATTATAATTATCTATTGAACAGTTAGAAAATAAAACGGTTTTTTATTTATTTGCTAATAAACAAATTAATTAAAAGAGCTTTTCACAATAAATCCTAGTCATTATATATATATATTATATATTATATATTTTATATAATCTATATCTTATATTTTATTATATTATATACTTATTATATATTTATATAATTAATATTAATATATATAATTATATATATTTGATTTATTTGATTATATTTATTTTTTAATTAGATTTTCCTTTTGCACTTTCTAAAGCAAGTGAAGGAACCTTGGCCAAACAAACCAATTCGAAACTTATCTCCCATCTTACGAACCCCGAATTTCTATATATATAAAGAAAATGTAATCATTCGCAAAATTTGGATCACGGAAATCCCGTAAAGCAGACCAAAAATCAAATAAAAGACGAAAAAACTCGGATTTAAAAAGCCGAACAAAACAAGTAAAGACATAGAGGGAATACAGAAGTATGATTCTTTCTCACCATGTCTCACTCACTGACTGCACGCATGCGCGTGTATGTGAATTGAATATTACTGTGCCCCCCTTGAGTCCGCCCCTGAGATAAATAAATTATATGCAAATATTTTACGGCGCACTTCTATATTTCTGAATTATAATACTTGTTTATATATATGCAATATATATATAATATATATATATATATATATATAAATCTAGTATATATTATATATATATATATATATATATTATAATATATATTATATATATTATATAATTATTTATAGTTATATATATATATATATATTTAAATTTCCTTACCTAGCCCCAGACTTGGAGATAGGTGTGTAGCATCACCGGACAGGAAAAAGTGTAGAAGCGACATGATTGCAAGTACGAGAAAACCCTCCTTTAAACGTTCCTTTTATGGTTCAATGAGAACTCGTCGCATCAGAAAATCCACCCTGATCTTTTGAGACTGCGATCGTACTCAATAATGGTATTCGTCATGTAGGGTTCAAGTCGGGAAAAGGCCCAACAAATCCTTTACAAACTCCGCCATTCATTACGCTGTTTTGCGTTTTCTTCGCCTCTGCAATTCCTTCTCTCCTAGGCAACACATACTGATTCATCACTATTTCTTCGCTCTCCATGCCGTTCGAATCCAACACACTACACTATACATCACTTAACGACTATATCCATATTCTCATATGACAAACCATCCTCAATGTCTTGTTTATTCTCTGGATTATACGCCCTTATCTTACTTAGCACCCACACATCACCTCCCCCCTAATGCGATTCATTCCTCATTTTATCATTCTTTCACACCTGACACGCCCTAAGATTGTCTATTAAGAATTTCTGTACATTTATAATTATTGTTCAGTTGCAGACATTCCTGGTTTAATTCCTTATGCAAACCTAGCGCACCAAGACTTATTCTCTGTTAATCCACCAGGAATTTAAATTTGCACGCCACTTTTCCTCATTCTGCACATCAGTTCTCTTTACATCCCCATATATCCGAAATATGTTAACTTAGATACTTGTTCGTTGGCTTATGACTCGTATATGATTTCAATCTGCTCATCACATTCCCTTATAGCTATCTACTTTACTTCTCAACCTTCTTTTACCCCTGCCAGAACCTTTCGCTGGACATGTCTCTACCAAACCTTCAAAATGTTCTTGCAGGTCGATTAGATAACCAAATCCCTCTATTATGGTCTTCTCCTCTGCCTTTCCTCTGAGTCCCGTGGTTCTAAATGACCTCCAGCTTTCCCTCTCTTTGGGGGTCTTTCTCTCGTGTGATCTGATCACATGACTTATATATCTCTACTCACTTTTGGTTGTCCTCAGGGTCATTCGCTTACTCCAATTCACTTTCGTATTCTGGTGTGCTCTTTACACTCGAATATATCGTTATATGCTGTTGAACCGCTGATACTCTGTCCTTTAGCATCACTTCTTTGATTCCATTAGAAGCTTATAATCTATTAATGTATCGTATTATCATTTAGTAGAGCAAATGAAACATAATTTGGACATCAGTACTTTGTTGAAGAGAAACTTAATACATTTTTTTTTTAATTTTTTAATTAATCAATCAATTTCTTCATCTAAAGAGTGTCCGTTCGTCCTCCCATCTATTATAACGGGGGGTCTTATCTCTCTCGTCCTATGTCCTCCTCATGTCGCTGCGTACGGTAGGATCTGTTTCAACTAAAATGATCGGGATATTATCTTCTCTCTACTTGACAATTGCACCCTAATCGTCCTTTGTTCCTCGACGTTCCCTACTTATAATAATCTCGGATTTCCTTATACTTTCATAGATCTTCGCTTTGGATTTCACCATTCATAATCATCCAATCATCAGCTGTGTGCTGGTGTGATCATATCCATTCATTCTTGAAGAATCTTACCATTTTCACATTTTTTCACTGGATACTTATTATCTCATCCGTACTATTCCTTCTTGCACTCCTCTCGTGTGTTTCTAACGCATGCTTATGCCACATATTCGCAGTTGTTTTCTGCTCCCTTCTCTTCGAGCGTCTCGTGTGTTAGTCAGTTCAATTCATATCTCCCTTTCATTATTCACTTCTCCTTTCTGTTACTCTCTTCTATATCGACCATTTTCATCGATTATCTTTCATTCAGGTGTGCCCATACACTGTTCAATTTTTCTCTATATATATCCAAATTCTTTCTTTTTGAGACTCTCATTTGTTTTAGCCATTCAACCAGCCTCTTTTTTACTTTTAACAGTTTGCATCAATCTTTATTCCACCATTCACTGTTGAGATTCTTGTTTCTTTTAGCATATCCACATATTCTCTTGCACTATAATAAAGGCTTCCTTCATTTGGCCGATTTGTTCAGTTCATATGTTCAATTCAAACTGATTATTCGCGACAGCTCTTAATACTTTTCCTTTATTACCTTGTTCACTTAATTTTTCTCTCACTTTCATTATTCAATTCCTTCTTACTCGTCCTATCCATTCAAGCCCCGCTATTATTTAATATAACAGCATAATGATCGATAATCCCTCCTGCCACTCACGATTTTATTTTACATCACAACTTCACATATCCTTCTTCCAGCACCCCAAAATCAATCCTACTTTTCACTTCGATACCATCCTACACACCAACTTCTAGTAAACTTCTTATGCGGTTGAAGTAAGTATTACTTGCACACATACTCTTCTCACAGAATCAATCACCATCCTACCATTCTCATTTCTACCCTTATATAAGGGTATTTATACCATCCCTTTTCTGATACCTATCAACCAGTTTAGAATCTCTCAGCATATAATTCGAAGCTCATATACCTCATCTAAACATCATTCAGATATTCTCAGCTCACTCAAATGGACCTTTTGTTACAACCGCAAATCCATCAGACCTTTCAAACTCATTTAACATATAGAATCTAAGTACTTCCACGAAAAATCCCCGCTCGGTGTACCACATGTCCTCATTTCAAAAATTCGCAGACTCTTTTCTCCTTCTCATTCCTCTCCACTCCAACACAGACACATTTCACACCCAACACATACGCATTTCACCGTTTCCTTTCATATTTTCGTATCACAGGCGAGCAATCAGAATTTATTTAACATCACCACTTCTCTACTCTTTATTTCCATCACCTCTATTCCTCTGATTCATTTACAATACGGTCATACAATTTGCCGAAAATAACACGGTTGTTTACGCGATCAACTTGCATATCTTACATATGGAGATATCTCGTGAGAGCTAACCCAACTACCACTGTGGACTTAGTTGCGTTTTACAACGCCATGTACGCTGAAGGCTTTCTTTCCTCAACATAGGGGGAGTATTAATCGTCAATGGCTAGGTGTCGTTTGGAAGAGGCACATGCAAGTGATGTATTTGAACGTCAAAAGAGAAAGGCGAACTATGGCACTGGCATTTATGGAGTACGTCACACTTGCCATTGGGAGCGTATTCCGGTCGCTTCGAGTATAAGGATGTTATTCGATTAATAATAGCTTTACTATTATACATTATAATATATATATATTTAGTATACACTATTATAGCATATATAGTATATATATATAACTATGTATATATATATACTATTATAACTATATATATATCATATTATATGATATAGGACAAAGTCCAAAATAAATAAAGGGTAATAACAAAACTGCAATGTGATATTTGGGCGAATCGAAAAGTTCGTATAATTATAATAATCCGGTATCGGGTTATGCGGGCGTGTGTGGGGAGGGAGGATCTCCAACTAAATCTTCGCCCCCCCCACCTTCTCCCTCTCACTCCAACAAAATCTCATTCTTTATACGCTTTTTCTAGCCTAATCTCGGATTTTACTTTCCAAACACGACTTTATCACATTCTTGGAATAAAGCATAATAAATCGTCGTTTTTTTTGCCGCAATCGTAAATTTAATTTTTTTTATTAAATTCAATTTTGGAATAAACCCCCTCATTTCAAGAGATAATAATAATCACCAATAAAACGTACATAATGATGTACACAAAGAAAGAACTACACACACACATGTGTATATAAGAGAAAAAGACATATCAATTTGAAAGGGAATATAAAAGATTAACTGCCAATCCCTTTAATATTATATAAAAGAATAAAAGGGATCTATTTTAATTGAATGAATAAAAAGAAACAAATAAAGAAAACTAATGTCAATCCTCACTTATAGAAATAAAAATAAAAAAATAAAAAACTTTTATTTATTTCATTTAGAGCTTCACCCATTTCTCTTATATAAAAAGACTATTTATTACATTTATAGAGCTTCACTCATTTCTTTCATAAATAAATGACTCAAAATAAATGAAGCTTAAAGGTTTATTTGTTTTTTTTATTGAGAGGAAGGCTATATTAATGCAGCTCGTATGATTTCGGGTAAAGCAGATTATCTTTGAAGTAATAGAATAATATGATCGACGCAAGGAGCGTATATCTCTCGGGCGAAAGCTTACTCATCCAATTCTAATCCATGCCCATATATGTCTAATACCCTGCACCGGCCCTATATAAATCAAACCTCGGCAAATTCAGATGGATTAGTTTGCTTCACGCGGCAGTCATTCATCTTCTTATCGTTCTCTTACGTACTATTTCGTCTGACTTGGATCGATATGAATGGCTACGCAATGCTGTATTTTAGGAGCCTGAGCTTTTTAATAGAGTTCGCAAAATGAGGCCGGTAAGAATGAGAGGGAAGTTTTGTGGTGGATTTCAGGAATTCGGCGGAGGGGGGGGTGAGGCGAAGACCCGCTGCACACGGCAACTTGCCTGAAAGCCGTGCCTCCGTCCACCTACACATTGTTCGATTTTTCCTTCAGATTTGACTTGGCTTACCATTTAAAATTGGCAATTACTCTATCTAATTAGAATTGGCACCTCATAGCGTTTTTAGTATATAATAAAGGGGTAGAGAGCCTGAGTTAGTCAGAGATGCAACACAAAGTTTAGTGGCCTTTCATAGTGTGCTTGACTAGTTGTTGCAATAATTCGTAACTGCGTGTATATTGATAGTTCGGTCCTTATATATAATTAATCACTTTTCAAAGAGATTTATGGGAGAAGGTGTGTATATATAATATATATGATATTATATATATTTATAATATATACTATTATTATTATATATATATATATATATATTATATATATATATATATAATATTTATTATATATATATAATATATATATATATATATAATTATATATATACCGATTATTCTATGCCTAGATTGTAAAGACCGATAAAAATAACTCTTATAACCCATTAACAATGACAAAAAAAGTGACAAAGTAAAAGGAAAATAAATAATTAAAAAAAAGATAATGAAGGCACTCGCTTTTTTAACCTGTTTGGCTTCTCTTATAATGGAACACGCATGTGCGCCTAAAAAGAATGTGAAAAACGGGTCAATTTTAATTTAAAGACAAACATCTCGCTAGCTATCTCATTTGAGACGAATCGCAAAATAGATCAAAATAACAATAGATGAACGAAGGAGTGACTCTTGAAAGAGTCTTGGTCACTCAATGGTGACGAATTTAATACAGAAAGAGCAGTAAGAGTTACTGCTATGCAGCGACTGAGCATAGGGGGAGATGTCTAGTCGCATGATAGAATCAGATCGGAGAGAAGCACTTTTATTAGAAGAGATGGAGACGATGAGAGAGTGGAGTACGCGCACTATCGACATGTCTTCAGCATATGTCTGAGAATTATGGCGATAGTGCAGTGAGCACTAGAGATTTAGATCTACTTATAGGGAGAGATCGATATGGCTCGATCTACTTTCACTGTTCTCTTATGTGTTGAAGACTGGTCAATGAGTTAAATGAGTTTATGGGAGTGAATCTATATCGGGACGGAGATGAAGAGTTAGACGGGAGGCGGATCGATGACAGAGAGAGAGATGAGAGAAAGAGAGAGAGAGAGGAGAGAGAGAGAGAGAGGGATGAGCCATGCCTGCAGAGATGAGCGCGACTATAATGGATTTACAAAGGTCTTCTACTCGCTCGATCAAGATTCTCGATAGAGCTCTAATAAGTGAACTCACGCCTTTGTACTCTTCTCGAGTACTACCATCCTCTGCGAGAATATACACAGTAGTTAGTAGTAGAGAGACGGTGCTAACCACGGCGCTTTCTTACATTAAATGATATAGCTCGATCCTGAATCGCTTCAGGTTCGATAACATACTTCAGACGTGTTGACATAATTGCCTCCATAAACTTTGAAGACAGATGCATTGTTACGTATGTCTTATGGGGTCATTCCTCTTCGCTGTTTGCTCTAATATACTTTCACTAGCATATCCTTACAACTCAGCCATGACGCATCTTCTGGTACGCTAATAAGTATATGACACTATATGATCATCTGCTCAGTTATCTCCCTGTTTGATGCCTTCCTCGCTATGGCTGTAACCGTATACTACTCTCAACTCTCTCCTCATGTTGCAGGAAAGGAACTCCGGAGAGTCTAATTTATATGACAATCATTAATAAGACAAAAGCGGTGCATTTTTGATACAAATTTAGAATAGCATAGTATTATCCCTCTCTATTTGCTGGTTGTATAATCGACTCAATCGCTCCATCTATCTCTTTCTTTTTGATATTGACTCTGGTGTCCTAGTACGAGCTCCTACTTAATAGAGTTCTACAAGGCAGTTATTTGGTATTTAGGTGAATGGTTACGTGTTTATTTACACGTTTTCAGCTTACTTTGTGTGTGTTGTGTGTGTAGTGTTATGCATGCTCTATCTATATCATTCAGTAATACATTTT
>JABUQX010060752.1:7500-15000 GCA_015478945.1 Trachelipus rathkii | reverse complement strand
AGTGAAACCATGTTCAGCAGCCTCTGATATTTCTTCTCCCACTATCTCTGTTCTATCGAACGTACCGGTCCTCTACTCGCTTACCTCTATCTTGGCCGTCTCATATTCATCGTGGCAGAGTACATTTCACCAATCAATCCATTTCCTCCTCTGTTCTTCCGTCAGAGTGGTCATTCTATCCGGTTCCGACTTCAAGCACGCTCGCCAATCTCTCTCCTCCCCCATCTTGTTTCCAATGTGCCCAACCATGTCTAACTTGATTTTTCCTCCACACAGTTCCGGGACCATCACCCAGTTTCGTTCCGTTTCCGTCTCTCACTGCTTCCTCCTTTCATTCTATCTCTCAGCGTGCACACCTCTAATTAATTCTTAACACTCTCATTCTCCGTCGCCTCTAATGCTTGTTCCCCTGCACAGTTCATCACCAAACACACCTGATCCATATGAGGATCGAGTCTCCGATATTGTCCTTATATTACTACCTAATCTCCGTAGGGTTTCCATTTTTCTTAGTATGGGTTTAACTAACATCCTACGTTTAGAAGACTTTCCCCTTCCTCCACCAGCTCATCATACTTTGTCTCCCATGCTCGTTTGCACACACAACGCCACTTATATTTAAACTTGCTCATTGTTTAGGGCCTGAAAACTCCTCTAGATTTACCGACTATCTCTTCACTCTTCTGGGTATATTCATACCACCGTTTCTCTCTATGTTATTCGCATAAATACTGTCGACTCTATCTTAGATGTAATACACATCTACGTCATCTGCACCATCATTACACCAGTGTGTGTCTCTGTTTCCTTGTAGAAATCCTTTTTAGCAGGCTTCCAGTACAAAGGAGAGTAGTGCAACAGAAAAATGCGCCTCTCTCCCATCCTCACATCAAACCATTTGTCCCCACTCTCAATCTCTCACCAGTTTGCTGGTTTTTTCATACCATGCCTAATCGTGCTACAATTTCGGCGTTTTTTAATATCGCATCTTCAAACCAACTCTCCACAGCCTACTCTCGACTATTCTATCTGTAACGCACTATCCACCATCTATAAATGCAACATAATTCTCTTATTCCATTTCTATTCCTTTTTTCTATCAATCTTCATGTAAAATATTCAGTCTGTCGGTGCTTTTGCGTTCTAAAGACCATATCTTAAAATTTCACGTCCCATTCCTCACCTCCTCTTTATAAGTCTAAAAAAAAACATATTCCTTATTTTTTATCTCTAGAACTTTGATATCAGACATAACAGTTATTCTTATTTTCTGCTGGTCAATTATGTTTCGAATTTTCTCTTCCTTACATCTCAGAACTTTTTCAACAATCACACACACAACACAATTAGTATATATATATAATATATATTAATTATATTAATATATTTATATAATATTATATAATTATATATATATATTAATATATATATACCAAACAAAAAAAAAAAAACCACAAGAGGGAAAAAGGAAAAAAAAAATTTTTATTTTGCTGAAATGTGAAGTTTTCCTTTTTAATGTTGAGAGATTAAACAGTTGGTGAGTCACTGTTATAAGTGTTATATTTTTTTTCTTTTTGTTTTAAGTTACCTTATAATTGTCATTGTTTGTGTTTTTTTGTTTTTTTCGAATCTTCGTTCGAGCTGCAGTAACGCGCTGGGTCTCAAGCACGACCCTTTATTTTGAGCTCAAGTGATGACAATAGTTTGATATATATATGATTAATTAAATATATATCTAGTTATATATATAATAATATATTATATCTATATATAACTACGTATATATATAGAAACTATACTAGCTCTCACTCCGTTTTATATACTCTTTAGTTATATAATATTTAATATACATACTCTCCGTCCTCCTACTCTCCCCCTTATATAGATTCTCGCATAGCTGCTCGTCTGTATACTATCGCATTATATATATATCTCTCAGTATATATTATATCTTATATAAATATATATTACATATTATATATTATTATACTAGATGGAGTAACTAATACCAATATCACAGCCTATAATACAACACTAAAAAATTCGAATTAATCCGTAATTATATATATATATTACTTATATATAGTACTGGTACATAAGATCTCGATGAAGATACGCTCACCTCTATTATATTTCCTCTTGGCGGGGGGTGAGGACAAATAATACTTGTTAGCGCGCTAATCCAAAATATATATTATATAATATATATATTACGAGCTGTACGCTCCACCGAATAGATTTATTCAACGAAATAGTGTGAGTCCTTTGTTTCATCGTCTTAGCTTAATATTATACAGAATGCCATAGTCCGACTTCCATTCACAATCGCTATATATATTACTATATATATATAATTATATTATAATATATATATATTATATATATATATATATATATATATATATACAGTATATATATTATATTATATATCGTAAATATATATTTTAATATATTATACATACTATATATATTATATATATATTATATTATTAGATAATAATATATATCATATATATATATATCTTATATATATACTATATAATTATAGTATATAGATTATATATATATATATATATTTATATATATATACTATATATATAATATATATAACGCCACAGGACAAACGCTGTTAAAGACTTAATGGATGACACACCTTTTGAACCGCAGCATGAAAGATTTAATAAAATGAATGAGGGCTTCAAATCTAAAAAGGAGAAAAAAGAAAAGAATGCCTTATGGGTCTACAGATTTTATGATTTGAGGAACTTGCCAAAAAAAAGGGAAATAACTATTTAAGAGCATTTGTTGTTTCGTGTGTTTGTGTGAAACGTCAGATTCAGAGAAGCTCTACTCAAAGAGAGTTTTATGTGACTCTGTGAGTTCTGAAAAGTGTACTGTATAACAAAGAATGGTGCCAATAAGATGTGAGAGTAAGTACTATACTATAAAGTTTGCGAGAGCAAATGTCACAAAAGGTTTAATCCTATGGTGGAGAACTGTATAAAGTTGGAACCATCTCAAAGATATCTCATCCATGCGTATTCTTAACGAAGTCCTTGAACAGAGTAAGTTACTGGGAGAGGGCGTAGCGAAATTCTTGAGGTGTCATAGTACCTGCTAACCTCTCTTAGAAGTCTCTGTTTATTGAGAAAAAAACAATGCAATATTTCCAAGAAAGATAATGAGAAAAAGGAACTCTGAAATGCTTACACGTCATAATGAATGATGTCACTGCAATACGATATGGTGATTGGTCCATTACGTCCAATCACAGAGATTGTAGTTAAGAACGGAAAGAGTATGGACTTAAGTGTTTTTGAAATTAACATAGTTACTTGAAAGATTGCCTTTATTAAACAGATTAAAAGGAATTGAAACCACAGTTTCTTTACTCCAATTAGTAATACTATTTTTTAATAATGAAATAAGAAGAGTACAGAGAGAAGGACAATAATGAACAAAAAAAGAGTGTAGGAAAAATGAGAACAATAATAAATCCACCATTAATAAATATAAGAAATGAGAGATTTAAATCTACAACAGATGTCACAAAGGAAAAGCTAAAAACAGAAAAAATGTATTTGGAAAGACAGACTCTATCGAAAGCTCTAGATGTATTCATCATTTAATTAAGTTTTATCATAGTGTCGGAAGGTAGATGACCAAGGGCTAGAGAGAAGGACTATTTCCTTCCACTACATATGGGTGTTGTTCTCCTTTGTATGGAAAATGCATCACATATCTGGGTTGATTACACACACAAATACACACACACGCGCGCATACACACACATACACAGTTGTCCTTGATAAGGTACAGTCTAGGGTTTTTCTAAGTGTCAACTCTTCTACTCTTATTAACTCTTTCCAATCTCTTTCTAGCATCATCTTCCTTATACTATCGTTATTACAATGGAGAGCAGTTGCTCTCTTCTGAACTCTATAGTCCAGCAACACTCCCTTGAGGAGAGCTCGAGCGACTCGTTTTTTTTCCACCACAGTTTTCATCCTTTCTGCCTCTCTCTCAAATTCTGACCGCCAGACTTAACGCTATGCTCCAAATATTTAATGTATTACATTGATAAAGTCAGGAACACACCTCCTTCATCTATTTTTCCAACTTCCTTTCACTTGCATACTTTCAAACGCCGTGTATGGAGGAGGGGGGTGGAGGGCATGTCGGACTTTGATTTGGTCTTGCTTGGATTCTGGTTCTCCGATCCAGTCGAATTTGTAAGCCTCTGGCCTTTGCCAATGGAGATATAATATATATATATATATATATATATATATATTATATATATATATATATATATATATATATATTATATATATATATATTTCTATATATAATAATATATTAAATATATATATATAATATATAGAGAGAGAGAGAGAGAGAGAGAGAGAGAGAGAGAGAGAGAGAGAGAGAGAGAGCGTAAACTCCCTCTAAAGGCAATGTAATAAAGTGAAAAATTTATTTTTCGTTTTTCATGCCTAAATTTCAAATAATTTACAGAGAGAAAAAAATTTAAAATAAAATTTAAATTGAAGAAATTTCGCCTACAACAAAACAAAAAATTTATTTTTTTTAAAATAAAGAAATAAATATATTACAACATTTGACCGCAAACGTATGTAAAGAACATATTACCGCAAAGGCGGCAGAATCGCTTCTAATTTCATGCTTACACGAATGGTAAAAGGAGCGCTAACATGCCATTCATATAATATATTATATAAATATATATATATATAATATATTATATATATAATATATATATATATATATATATATATATATATATATATATAATATATATATATGCTCCTCCCTTGCTTCCCAATGAACGCTAAGCGCATACAGCGCATGATTATATATATATATCTATATATTATATATATATTAGTATATATAATAATATATATATATATATATATATAATATATATTAGTATATATTATATAATATATATATATATATAGAGAGATCAATTTGTGTTGATTTTCCAAATCTTGCTAAATTTAGTGCAGAAACCAGATGACTGGTGGTATTTTCTAGTACCTTAATCGACTTATCCATGTTATTCAAATCGTTAAATCCGTTTGAGTTCCACGTTCCTAATTCATTATTAAATAGTATGCACTGCCAGCAAAACAATTTCTTCATTTGAAGACATCCGGTTAGCCAAAGTGATTTCTCGTACTGACTTACATTGAATTTGCGAACGAATGATTGTGCTAGCGAAGTTATGCCAAGGTCTGGAATAAAGTTATAACATTTTAAATCTTTTTTTTTTCGGCCGTAAAACAAAATACCGAACTTTGTTTTTAATAGGTGTTCAATTACACCATTACATTTGTCTTCTCTTTCTCAATTTATATTCATTTTAAGTTTAAAAGATAATTCACTTTACAGATATAAAACATCGTCTTCTGTCACGAATGACAGAATGAGACTGTTGAAGTGCTTATAGACATTATGTTATATATATATACTTATATATATTATATATATATATATATATATATATATATATATATAATATATTATATAATATATATATTATTATATAGTATATATATATATATATATATACTATATATTATATATAGTAATATATATATATGTATATATATATATATAATATATTATATATATATATAATATATATTAATATATATATATATATATTATTCTATATATATATATATATATATATATATAATATATATATATATATTTTATATATATATATATTATTATATAATAGTATATATATATATATATAATATATATAATATTTATTATATATATATATATATATATATAAATTACAGAAAATTGGGCAGACTCGCTCATAAGAAGTTTCGCAGGTATTCAAGGTATTACAATTTTTTTTAAAAGCAATTTTATTTTTGATTCATAGAAATATTAATAAAATTTGAATATCTATTCCAAATTTATTTAAAATTATGGCATATAATAATTATTAGAAGTATATATTTCCTTGATTTATTGATTTCTTTCGATTTATTTCAATGTGTCAAAGATAAATTTTCACACCTAGTGAAGTCACGTACGGGGATGCTAAGAAGCTAAAATAACTTCAGAGTTGTAGCACCTGACATGTTTCACTTACCAGGCTGGATTGTGATATATATATATTTTTGTACAAACTTAAGAAAGTCTATTAGTATTATCTTTTATATCGACTCTCGCTCAATATCTTTCTTTATATTGATACTTTTATTAAGCTCTTACTTATAGAGTCTATCAAACGTATTATACTATATTTTGGACCTTTCAGGGTCCTTGTAAAAAATGTGTGGTGGGTGTTTGTGTGTGTGTGTGTATGCATGCTCTATCCGGTTTCATGTGTACACTACCATTATCATAATGAATATAAAAACTTAATAGAATCTTAATAGATTTGCTGATAGTAAAAATAAACTTCATTGTCCTTTACTGAACTTTGGGAAAAATATAAATCCTGTTTATTTATTATTATTATTATTATTATTATTATTATTATTATTATTATTATTATTATTATTATTTTTATTAAAATTTAAAACTTTGTATTAAATTAATAATATTAAAACTTTATTGGCCGGGGGACGAAGGAAGAACTGTTATACTACACCCTCAGAGTCCTTTTCTGAGAAATTTGAAACAATGAATAAACGTAATGATTAAAAATCTGCCAATAAGAAATGAACGTATTTCAAAAGTGGAAATAATAATAATAATAATAATAATAATAATAATAATAATAATAATAATAATAATAATAATAATAATAATAATAATAATAATAATAATAATAATAATAATAAAAATAAAAATAATAATAATAATAATATAATAAAATAATAATAATAAGAGAGAGAGAGAGAGAGAGAGAGAGAGAGAGAGAGAGAGAGAGAGAGAGAGAGGAGAGAGAGAGAGAGAGAGAGAGAGAGAGAGAGAGAGAGAGAGAGAGAGAGAGAATGATCGTAATAAGTTAAATATTAAAACGACTTCGGGAAAACTTGAGAAAATTAAAGGAAATAAAATAAATAAATAACGAAAATTATATAAAATATATAAAAAAATAAAAATAAAAAATAATTCAATTGTAACTAAAAGGATAATAAGTATAAGGAATAATATTTGCGTATAAAAGAAATAAAAGAAAATGCATTTCTGCTCAAATGACTAAATTCAATGAACAAATATCCAATTATATATATATATATATATATATATATATATATATATATATATAAGGTACACATGTATAGTATATATATATATTATATATATATATTTTTATATGTATTATATATATATATATATATACTATATATATTATATATTATAATATAATATATATACTATATATATATATATATATATATATATATATATATATATATATATAAATAAATATATATAAATATATATTATATATTATATATATATATATATATATATATATATATATCACAATCCAGC
>JABUQX010060752.1:0-5000 GCA_015478945.1 Trachelipus rathkii | reverse complement strand
TTATATTATATATATATATATATTATATATTTATATATATAATATATATATATATCATATTTATATATATATATATATATATATATATATATTAACGCAAGGAACGAAACCGCTGTTAAGATTAATGGAGTGACACTGAACCGAGCATGAAAATATTTAAATAAAATGAAGTGGGAAAATCTAAAAAGGAAGAAGAATGCCTTGGGTCTCACAGATTGTATGTATAAATGGGGAAAAAAGGGAAATAACCTATTAATGATGTGTGTGTGTGTTTGTGTGAAAGTCGATTCAGAGAAGCTCTACTCAAAGAGAGTTTTATGTGACTCTGTGAGTTCTGAAAAGTGTACTGTATAACAAAGAATGGTGCCAATAAGATGTGAGAGTAAGTCTATTTACTATAAAGTTTGGCGAGAAGGCAAATGTCAGCAAAGGTTTAATCCTATGGTGGAGAACTGTATAAAGTTGGAACCATCTCAAAGATATCTCATCCATGCGTATTCTTAACGAAGTCCTTGAACAGAGTAAGTTACTGGGAGAGGGCGTAGCGAAATTCTTGAGGTGTCATAGTACCTGCTAACCTCTCTTAGAAGTCTCTGTTTATTGAGAAAAAAACAATGCAATATTTCCAAGAAAGATAATGAGAAAAAGGAACTCTGAAATGCTTACACGTCATAATGAATGATGTCACTGCAATACGATATGGTGATTGGTCCATTACGTCCAATCACAGGTTACGGATGACGACGGACAAGAGTATGGACTTTTAAGTGTTTTTTTTTGAAATTAACATAGTTACTTGAAGAATTGCCTTTATTAAACAGATTAAAAGGAATTGAAACCACAGTTTCTTTACTCCAATTAGTAATACTATTTTTTAATAATGAAATAAGAAGAGTACAGAGAGAAGGACAATAATGAACAAAAAAAGAGTGTAGGAAAAATGAGAACAATAATAAATCCACCATTAATAAATATAAGAAATGAGAGATTTAAATCTACAACAGATGTCACAAAGGAAAAGCTAAAAACAGAAAAAATGTATTTGGAAAGACAGACTCTATCGAAAGCTCTAGATGTATTCATCATTTAATTAAGTTTTATCATAGTGTCGGAAGGTAGATGACCAAGGGCTAGAGAGAAGGACTATTTCCTTCCACTACATATGGGTGTTGTTCTCCTTTGTATGGAAAATGCATCACATATCTGGGTTGATTACACACACAAATACACACACACGCGCGCATACACACACATACACAGTTGTCCTTGATAAGGTACAGTCTAGGGTTTTTCTAAGTGTCAACTCTTCTACTCTTATTAACTCTTTCCAATCTCTTTCTAGCATCATCTTCCTTATACTATCGTTATTACAATGGAGACCAGTTGCTCTTCTGAACTCTCTAGTCCAGCAACACCTCCCTTGAGGAGAGCTCGAGCGACTCGTTTTTCCACACAGTTTCATCCTTTCTCTCTCTCTCAAATTCTGACCCCAGACTTAACCGCTATGCTCAATATTTAATGTATTACATTGATAAAGTCAGGAACACACCTCCTTCATCTATTTTTCCAACTTCCTTTCACTTGCATACTTTCAAACGCCGTGTATGGAGGAGGGGGGTGGAGGGCATGTCGGACTTTGATTTGGTCTTGCTTGGATTCTGGTTCTCCCGACTCCAGTCGAATTTGGTAAGCCTCTGGCCTTTGTCCAATGGAGATATAATATATATATATATATATATATATATTATATATATATATATATATATAATATTATAATTATATAGAGAGAGAGAGAGAGAGAGAGAGAGAGAGAGAGAGAACGTAAACCTTCCCTAAAGGCAATGTAATAAAGTGAAAAATTTATTTTTCGTTTTTCATGCCTAAATTTCAAATAATTTACAGAGAGAAAAAAATTTAAAATAAAATTTAAATTGAAGAAATTTCGCCTACAACAAAACAAAAAATTTATTTTTTTTAAAATAAAGAAATACATATATTACAACATTTGACCGCAAACGTATGTAAAATGAAACATAATTACCGGCAAAGGCGGCAGAATCGCTTCTAATTTCATTGCTTAACAATAGTAAAGGAGCGCTAACATGCATACATATATATATATATATATATATATATATATATATATATTTATATATATATATATATATATATATATATATAATATTAATTATATTTATATATTTATATATATATATATATATATGCTAAATAATTGCTTTCCCAATGACCCCCAAAAGCAGCCACTGATATATATATATATATATATATATATATATATAAATATATATTATATTGTCTAATAATATTATATATATATATATTATATTATATATATATATATTTAACTTAACGTTTTAAATGTTAATTCTATTATATTTCTATTTTCTTGATTCATAAAATTATTACTTGAAAATCATTCAGATAGTTAAATCCGTTTGAGTTCCACATTTCTAATTCTTTATTAAATGATATGTACTCCGTACGGCCAACAAAAAAATTTCTTCATTTGAAGACATTCGGTTAGCCAGATTGATTTCTCATACTGATTTACATTGAATTTGCGAACGAATGATTTTACTTGCGATGTTATGCAAAGGTCTGGAGTAGTCCTACCATAGTTTAAAATCTTTACTTTTTTGCCGTAAGATAACACTGAATTTTGTTTTTAATATATTTTCAATTATACAATTATATTTGTCGTGACTTTCGTAATTTACATTCATTTTAAGTATAAAATATAAATTACTTTACAAATATAAAATATAATTTTCAAAAGAGTATCGATACTTCTGGCACGAATGACAGAATGAGACTGTTGAAGTCCTTTGTAGACATTACGGTTTCAATATATATATATATATATATATATATATATATATATATATATATTTTATATTATATAATATATATTATATTTATAATATATTATATATACTATATATATATATATATTATATATTATATTATATCTACTATATATATATATGTTCTATATTATATATATTATATATATATATATATATATATATATATATATATATATATATTATATATAATTTTAATATATATATATATATATATATATATATATATATATATATATATATATATATATAATATATATATTATATATATTATATATAATATTACATATATATATATATATTATATATAGTATATTATATATATATATATATAATATATATATTATCTATATATATATATTATATATATATATATATATATATATATATATTATATCTTAAATTTCAAAAATTGACACTTCGCTCATAAGAGTTTCCAGGTATTAAGGTATTACAATTTTTTTTAAAAGCAATTTTATTTTTG
Organism: Trachelipus rathkii; assembly: GCA_015478945.1. Lineage (NCBI taxonomy): Eukaryota > Metazoa > Arthropoda > Malacostraca > Isopoda > Trachelipodidae > Trachelipus > Trachelipus rathkii. The sequence continues at coordinate 1,631 of JABUQX010060752.1, read as the reverse complement.
ATTCATAGAAATATTAATAAAATTTGAATATCTATTCCAAATTTATTTAAAATTATGGCATATAATAATTATTAGAAGTATATATTTCCTTGATTTATTGATTTCTTTCGATTTATTTCAATGTGTCAAAGATAAATTTTCACACCTAGTGAAGTCACGTACGGGGATGCTAAGAAGCTAAAATAACTCCAGAGCTTCCCTTCGAGGGTTGATATAACATACGAAATGTGTTTTATTTTTCTGAATTATATTTAAAACTTTGAAGTAAAATATTTTTAACGAATTTCAATGTTTTTAATAAATTTCGCATATTAGGTAGGAAAATATGTGCTTTTTTGAGTAGGAAGAAGCTAATTTTTAATGATTTATTGTTAAAAAAATCAATTTTGTAGGAAATAGATGCTTTGATCTTAAAAGCATCCTGTTTTCAATTAATTATGATATGAGTCAGATTACATTGCTTTTTTCTCTCTTCTCTCTTCTCTCTCTCTCTCCGCGTCTCTTCTCTCTCTCTTGCTCTCTGTCTCTCCAGTCGTCTCTCTCTCTCTCTCTCTTCTCTCTCATTAGAAGAAAATGCAACAATCTCTCCAACACACACATACCAAAATCGCAATTACCATCGAATGGTAAACAATAACAATCGTATTCATACTAATTATGTGATTAACAATCAAATGAAAAATTGATTAATATAATGTTTACATCTATATTAATGTCATTTTTAAGATTGAATATTCAAATTTTTGAAATTATCTTTTAATTTACTGGGAAGCGTTGCTTTCCTTCTTCCATGGACTGCACGCCTTTGATATATATATATATATATATAGTAATACATAAATATTATATTATAATATATATATATATATTATAGTATTATATATATATATAAGAGAGAGAGAGCGAGAGAGAGAGGAAGAGAGCCAGAGAGATAGAATGTCTGAAGTACAAAGAGTAGAGAGAGAGAGAGAGAGAGAAAGTGAGAGAGAGGAGAATGAAAGACGCGATGTTTACAGTGGCAAGGAAAGAAAGGATAAAGGGGTAAGAAGAAAGAAAATATAAGAAATAAAAAGAAAAAAGAGAAAGGCAGAGAAGAGAGAAGAGAGGAGAGAGAGAGATATATATATAATATACTATATAAATATTCTTATATTAGTTATATATATATATATATATATATATATATATATATATATATATATATATAATTATATATTATATATATATATATATATATATATATTATATATCTATAATATATATATATATACTGTATATATACTATTATATAATATATATATAATATATATATCTATATATATATATTAATATATCTATATTAATTATATATATTATATATATTATATATAAGTTATATACTATATATATAACTGTCCCTCCCCTGGAAGGTCTGATCTTTCAACGAAAACCACAGACTGTCAAGTGGGACTCATCGCAAAGGTCCTTGGGTTACACGGGATTACGACACATCCGTGGCTTGGTCAGGCCTATTATGGATTGCCGGGGAAGTTTTAATCATTAGTAGCAAAAGCACGCTACCATGTAACTCATTAACATCTGAAGTGGGAAAAGCTCGAAGTTAATAGAGAAAGCTCAATCTCTCGCTCCCC
>JABUQX010060751.1:0-25000 GCA_015478945.1 Trachelipus rathkii | reverse complement strand
TGATCACATCTTATATAATTGAGAGTATCTATCTATAAACTTATTATTTTTAAACTTTCATTTTTTTTATTCCATTTTCTCTTTGTGCTGTGATTAAAATAAAAGTAAAGATACTTAGATGCATAAACAATATATCAAAGATTGGAGAGAGAGAGATGAGAAGAGAGAGAGATAGGAGAGAAAAAGAAAGATGAAGAGAGAGAAGAGAGAGAGAGAGAGGAGAGGAGAGAGGGAGCCTCAGAGCTAAATTAAAAATTGTTAACTTATTATTTATAATCGTAGGCTGATGACTAATAATTTTAATGGGTGGTTTTTAAGCGAATTTGACCTTTGTTGGTTTTGGGTGAATTTAGACAACACTCGTAAAAATTCGCACCTTTTTGGCGAAGCTGTTATTATTACCATTCTTGAATTTTGATTTATTGAATTATAAGTTAGACCTTTTTCGTTTTTGTCATTTGTGTTACGCTTCGCATAAGAAGATGTGTTGACCCAGTGTGAGCACGGAATTTCGTCTATAAACGAACGCCGAGATTCTCATAAAAGTAACGTTTGTTTACAGAAACAATTGAAATTCGGGCTGTGTGGTGAGTGGATGCCACCTGTTGGTTTTGGAAATGATAGAAATAAATAAAGAATAAACGTGGTTCATATTTACAAATGACTGATCAATCTATTGTATAAGAATTTATCATTTGGAAGAAAATTAAATTTAAAAACCTAATTTTATTGAATGAAACATTCATCAGTTCAAACGGCCCAACCTCGCCGCCATCTTGTTTGTTTACACTTTCTCGTAAGAACGTGCTAAATTCGCCAAGCACGGGAAATAGCAACCGTACAGAAATAAGGAAATACCTTACGTTTGGTGAGCATTTTTTCACGATTTTGCGCCAAGTTTGACAAAAAAGAACGCAAACTCGAGGATTCCTTACGTTTCGTAAGAACAAATGCAAAACGAAAACGACTTTTATTTACCTTTGACAATTTAACTTCGAACTTTTAATTAATTATGGTTTTATTGTTTGATAATTGTTTATCTATTCTCCAAACATGTTTGATCTTGATTTTACGATCTTGAATTTTAATGTTGATTATTTTTTTTTTTCATTTTTAATCCGAACTAATTTTCATTCATAAATTTTCGTAGTAAACTACAAAAATGTTCGACGTAAAAGTAACAAAAATGTATCATTTTCTTCTTCAATTATTATCTTATTATGAACATAAACAGAATGAAGTTACTTTCTATAATTAAAAGTCTTTTCTACCGTTAAATATCGAAACATTTTCTATTCTCATAGGAACATTAAAATAAACAATATCAATATTTGAAGCTCAAGTATTTACACAAGTAATAAATCTCATATTCGAGAAAAAAGAATTTAAACTAATCTCAATTATAAGCTTTACTTAAGATGGCATTATGCGAAAAAATGCTTTAAAAAAAATTTATTCAAGTAAAAAGTTGTATTTTTTGCTTACCCGTTACTCCGATTTTTCGTATAGGATGGATAATCCTTGCTTCCCCTAAGGATATTTTTACTTAGGCGACGATTTTATTTTCTAATATGGCATATATCCCACTCAGACACTCTCACAACCACCCACATACACATTACATAAGACCCACATCCACCACACATCCCACTGCGCATATACAGACAAAACAACTACCCAGGCCCATCTAGTCACACACAATACACACCCACATCCACCTCTAAGTATAACCTTCCCACTCTTCATATACGAAACCCCAACCACCACGATACCGCACCCACGTCATTACATACATCAGTCCCATAAATACAGACCTACAAAGACCCACACTCATATATATATATATATATATTAAATTATATAATGATATATATATATATATTATATATATATATTATATAATATATATATATATAATATATTATATATAATATATTCCCTCTCCTTGAAAAGGGCTCTGCCCGGAGTGTGGTCATATATAGTATATATATATATATATACATATATATATATATATATAATATATTATTATATATATATATATAATATAATATATATATATATATATTATTATATATATTATAATATATAATATATATATACTATGATATATATATAATATATATATATATATATATATATATATATCATAATATAATATATTTATATATATATATATATATATATATATATATATATATTATATATAGAATATATATTTTGCCTTAAAATATAATATATATATATATATATATATATATATATATATAATATATATATATATATATAGTATATATATATATATATATATATATATATATATATATATATATATATATATAATATATGTATATATATATATATATATATATATAATATATATATATAATATATATATATTAAATTATATATATCAGTATACTATATATATATATATAATATATATAAATATATATATATATATATATAGATATATATATATATAGATATATATATATATTATATATATATATATATTAAAGGCAAAAATTTTATTATACGCTGTATTGGTAATCCTTGTCAAGAAATTTTTTCTTTGAGTATTACTAAAGAAGGTATCAATGAAAGACTCTTCTTTGCTCAGGCGAAAAAATGGGCTAAAATACTTCGGCACAAAAAATGAATCATATTTCTTTTGAGAAGATACCTTTTATTATATTTATGGGATATAAGCTTTTTCATCATTTCTTTATCATTGTAAATATTCATTAGATTATTGATTATTATTATATATTATTATTATTATTACTTATTATATTATTATTATATTATTATTAATATTATTATTATTAATTAGTATTATTTATTATTATTATTATTATTAAAAGTTCTTATTGAACTGTTTTATATTATATATATATATTATATTATTTATTATTATTATTTTATTATTATTATTATTATTATTATTATTATTATTATTATTATTATTATTATTATTATTATTATTATTATTATTATTATTATTATTATTATTATTATTATTATTATTATTATTATTATTATTATTATTAGTAATTAGTAGTAGTAGTAGTAGTAGTAACAAAGTAATAAAATTAAGGTTTGAATGTATATATGTATATATATAGAGTATATATAATATATATATATATATCAGTTTTTATAATTTAGGAAAAAATTTACATTTGTAATATTTAAGATATAATATATAATATTATATATATGATAATATCCTTCGGCGATCAAAGGCCGAAGTTCCTCGATACACGGCATTTGAAAGTATTTATCCACTACTGTACTGTACATACATAGGCTTCTCTTAAATATAAAACTGATGATCTTAGTTTTTTGTTTTCTAGTTTGTTCCTGCAATTATTCTATTTTCCTTTTGTTCCATACCTCTTATATCGTTGACTCTATTTCGGTTGGAATCATCGATCTATAGATCACTACATCAAGACCCAACTACTCCTTAGCGTCATTTCCATGTATCTTCATTCCGCTAACTCATAGGTTCTAACCTTGGCGATAGCACCCCCTGGGGGGTGCTGGACTTGATTAAGGTGGGCAGTAAGCTCTAGTGGGCGCTGAGGGGGGGGGAGAACGGTGAGCTAACATAATAAAATGAAATTATCTTCAATAGCAATTCTATTATACATGACAGTGCTGCTATTATTTACTTAAATATTAACTATATGAAATGTCTTTCTTCATTTCTGTTACTTGTCTGTGATTATTATAACTTATATGCATCTTTTTTTTTTACTTTTTTTATGGGCTCGTGGTGTTGAAATAATATTTTATTATTTTTCCAGCATTCACGGGTCGAACTGTCAGGATTTACTGAGGGTGGAGCCCCCCCCCCCTATAGACATATGTACGTTATGCATGTATATCTTTCGAGGCTTCAGATGGTTTTTATTAACTTTTTTTCTTCTTCTAAATTACAACAATAAACTCCATTGAAATCGCCGAAAGACCCTTTAGTTGCTTTAGCTAATAAGGTCCCATTTTAATTTCTTCTCGTGAGCAATTCTGTGATTACTCTATATTGAATTTACTCTATTTTGAATTTACTCTATATTGTATTTACTCCATATTGTATTTACTCTATATTGTATTACTCTATATTGTATTCACGATATTGAATTTACTCTATATTGAATTTAAATTATATTGAATTTACTCTAGATTGAATTTGCTCTATATTGAATTTACTCTACTGTATACTGAATTTACTCTATATTGAATTTACTCTATATTGTATTTACTCTATATTGAATATTCTCATACTGAATTTACTCCATATTGAATTTACTCTACATTGAGTTTACTCTATATTGTATTTGCTCTATTGAATTTACTCTCTACTGAATTTACTCTATATTGCCAGGAATATGTCTTGAGCCTGTCTATACCTAATTATTCCTTTGACATATCGGCTAAGATTCACATTATTCTCTTTCTCGCTACAAATTGAGATTCGTTCGCATGATTACCTTGGTAATTATCTGACAATATTGTAGCTTCATAATTATATGACACTTTTTTCCAGTCAGACTACGCATTGCGATGAAATTTTTTATTCTGGCACTTTTAATCGGCTAATTGGTTGGGGCATTCTGTAGCAGATTTGCACTCTTTGTATGAATCCTGTTTTGTACTCGGAGGGCGATTCGGGTGATGTGCTCGAGCAAAGAGTAGGGACGTATCTCCAAGGGAAATTGGAGGTTTATTCCATTATGTGATTCTAATTATTTCTTCATGATAATCTGTGAGTTCAAGATCACTGTTCTCGTTTGCTCTTCAGGATTGGCAGACAATGCTTATACGAAATGGAAAATCCTTCTTTTCCTATATAAGTTTTGCTAATTTTTGTTCAATCGGAATCGTTGCAGGATATTGTTTCGTAGGCAACGTAATCAGTTCCATAAAAGGATAGTGTCGCTGATCCTTGGATGCTCTAGTGATAAAGTATTTCTGTGATCTGTGTCATAGAACATTTAATAACTTCTGTATTATTTTTGCTATTTCCATTATTGTTCGACCTGCGAATGTGTAATAATATCTTGCTGAAAATGGTAATCCTTGGGTCTCCATTTCGTTATATAATTATCCTCCTCAGGTACGATTCTGTAAGTCTTTTTACTCTTCCTCAGTGTTCATCGATCCGAATCGTGATTAGTAACATTGAGGTAGTGAAAGCCTGAGATAGTAGAAGTCAGGTTACGGCTAATTGTCGCCGAATGATATTCTCCTGTTCGATTTTTACTTCGACCAAGGTGTATTTTTCGCTATTTATTTGAAAATGGGTATGCAATGTATGGGTACGGTTGGGGATATCTAGAAGATGTGCTTCATTTATATTTCTTTTCTTAGTTATAGAATACGAAATATTATAAACTTGTGATATCTCGTTGAGATTATTTATTATTTCGGAAAATTTCAATAAGATTGATGTATTATTAATAGAATCAATATTAAGAAAATAGATGTAAACTAACCTTTGTAATAATACTTAATTTCTAAATTAATTCCCTACATTGCTGAAGCCCGAACTTATGCAGATAAATAAAGACACTTTGTCGGACAATAAACCTGCGTTCAATGACGACACAGTTCATTTATATTTATGAATAAAAGCTTTGAACTCTTACTCAATTCTCGCATTTCTGGAACTGAATCTTTCATCTTTTGATTACCATATATGTAATCGACCGTGACTGGTGACGATTTTTTCTATATCACTAATTTATGTGTCTTCTTCCCTGTAAGCTATAGGTAGAGGTGGTGGGGTGTTGAATATGATAAAAGTTTGCTGAGTAGGGTGATTTTCCGCTCATTTTCTTAGGTCCTGCAATGGTTTACCTCATTTTTGTGATTCACTGTGTGAATATTTCCGCATTAGATCTTTCTTAAAGTCACATTGTTGATTAGATAGGCTTGTTATCTTCTCTTACCTGTTATTGTGTGTTCCTTTAAGTGTGTTCGATCTCCAACTCGGAGTGAGTGTGTTTTGATTTATTCTTCGTACTTTGTTTATTAGATCGTCTACAAACTGCTAATCTAATCTGTTATTATTTATGACTTTAGCTAGATTACTCACTGTACTATTTCTTCACATTTTAGATCTGTGTCCCTCTTTTGCTTAAGAATTTCTCTGATTTTCACTTCCGATTCTATTTGTCTTTGCCTGATTGTCTGTGATTAGGGATTTCCGTTGTGTCGTTTACTAACGCCATGTTGAAATTACTCTTTAAAAACGCTAACATATTTTAAACATCTCCTTCTCAATACTACCGTCTATCAATTTCCTATATATTCTACTGCTCTCTGCTGTTCAAATCGTGCATCATAAAATTAATGGCTGAGAAGATAAAAATAAGCCTATCTTGGACTCATATTCATAAATGGCGTGTTACTGGTAAAAGATGAGAGTTGTTCAGGTGGACATTTCTTTCTCCGAAAAGTTATTACTAATATATATGGTCTGTATCGCCTGTTTGGAGTATGTACCAATTTTGGGGGTCGGTTCCCGACTTCTTGGATAGGAGTTATGAAGGCTAAGTGAGATTATAAGACAACCTACTTTCTTACTCGCTTTGACTGCGCTTCTGTTTGAGGACGTGAGTATGGATTAGTATTCGCCTTTGCTACAGGGATAAAAGAAACAGGGGTCGAGGGAGTACTCTAGAATTACCGGTCAACATTGCGTGCATCTCTTATTAGCACAAGGGGTAGACCTGCTTGCTTCTAGATCTTGTGATTTGGGCCCAGTTTGTATTGTGAATGATCTCTATGCAAACCTCATTCTTGGAACTCTCTGCCTATCTGTTAGTTATATATAGCGTATTTATCTCCCCTTTCTTTAGTCTCCCATTGCGTCCCTCCAGAGATTGCGTAAGTGGATGGTGTTCCCATATTATTTTATGATTATTCGCGCCCCCCCTACTTGAAAAGTGCTGAGCCGTAGGTGGACAATTATTATATTATAGTCTAGATAATTATTATAGTAATTATATTATATTATTATATTTATGAATTTATATTTTTAAATAGAAATATATATATATATATCATATAAATATATATGAATATATTATTATGTATATATGTATAATAATATATGAGGTATGGGTGCAGTTGTGCGATGAGAAAGATCATTATATAGTTTGCCTTCTTAGAAATAACTGACGGTATAGTTTACTTTCGGGTTGTTTTGGAGGAAGATTCGCTACTTCTATTCATAAGTTTAAAAGATTGTAGATAAAGTGTAATACCATTTTGGTCTTAAATTATCTATAGATGTAATTATTAACTTTGTATACTTAGATTTAAAAAAAAGGCTTTATCAAAACACTTGTATAATAATACGTACCAATATATCATGTTGAAGTATTATTATTATTATATATATATATATATATAGTTTAATAATTTAATATTAATGAAATATGTATATATATGATACATTATAATTATTATATATATTAATAATATATTAAAATTTATTCAGTAAATTACTGAGTTAAAGATATATAATTATTAGATTTTTATATATTTAGTTATTAGTATATATATATAATATATATATATTATATATATTGTTTATTATATATATATTAATATATATTATAGTATATTGATTATAAATAGATATAATATATTTTATCATTTGACTAAATTTGGTTTATCATCGCAAATAATTTTGGACAAAAAAAAAAAATTCTTGGAAATGCTTTATTAAAATAGATAATTACTTATTACTAATTTTGGTATGATAAACATTTTGCATAAAAACGAATTGTACTGTACATAATTCCAAAATCAGCCAATCTTTGTTTATATAAGATTAAAGTTATGGTTGAGAGAAAATGTTCTCGAAGTGTTTTTTATATGTTGGCAGCTTAAATCCTAATGCATTGTTTATAAACATATTTTCGTATTATAGTCATTTATACTATATATCTTTATAAAAACCGTGCCAGTTTATTTCAATATAGTATTATATTATATTATATATTATTATATATATTATCATAATTGTTTATTAATATTATTTATAATGATATATATATCATCTATATTAATATAATAATCTATGTATAAGTTATATATATATATATATATTATATATAATATACTATACACAAGTATATATATTATATAGTTTAATAATATTATTATATATAGATATATATATTAAATATATAATTATAATATTACATAATATCTAAACTATATATATAAATTTATAATTATTATAATTATGTATATATATAGCTTTATATAAAAATATATGATTTATATAATATATAATTAATATTATAATATTATATATTAATATATGTATATATATATATATATTAGTATATCAATCGTGAAAATATGTTGATAGTCGATATATTTTACCTTTAAATTGTGTTAATTAACTTCATTTCCCTGTTGTTATAGATATCATTAGACATTGAAACTTTGTATTATTGTTAGTGTTTAGAATAATTTAATACGTACTATTTAATTAACACAGTAGGCGATTGTATAAAGCTGATTGACAAGGAGATGTGATAGGTCACAAGAGTTTAATGGGTGAAATCATGTTGACATTGGTTGGCGGATGAAGCCATATCTCGTTAAATATTTAGGTTGTATGATTGAGAAAAGGGAAATGATGCTGTATGTAGTAGGAAAAATGCGAGTAGTAGAGTGGTTGGTCAATAAGTCTTTGGTAATGAAAAGGATTAGTATGATGCGCTATAATAGAGTATTTGCTGAGTAAGTCTGTTTTGTCCACTATCATAAATAAAAATGTTCACCGAGCTAGTTACAGAAAATTGTTCTCGAAAGGGGGGGGGGGGGGGGGGGGGGGGGGGGGCTTGGCGGGCGGGCGTATAATTTTAATCGCTATTGCAATGTGAGAATATGTGAGTAAAATAGTTTGCTAGAGATGTAATTTGTATGTACAATAGAATGTGTTAATTGTTATTGAGTTTGAATCCATTGTTTTTGTTTGTTTTATGATAACCTATGATAATAGTACAATAGTAGTTGCGTACAGGTGACTCTGGTGAGCATGATACTAGTGTTTGTAAGATGCTATAACACGGTGAAATAAGAATGTGAGTTGGTTCATAGCGAGAGAATGATTCATTTACATGAGAGTGAAATGACTGACTTGTGATTGAGGCCATAGTTGTGGTTGGGCAAGGGATGAACCTTATATCAGATGCTATAACGACGGTGAATTATAACTAATAATTTTACCATGCTAATTTATAGATTTTTAGTAAATAAAGATGAAAAAAAAATTTGTTATTAGTAAATAAAGATGAAAAAAAAATTTGTGGAAAAGTAATCTTTACTCTTATATATTATAATATAAGTTTATATATTTTTTTATATTATAGATAATATATTGATATAAATATTAATATATATATTAATTATAATATATGTATATTATATTATAGTAAATATATATTATATATTATATAATATAATTTTATATAATATATATATATATTTATTATAATTTATATATAATATTGACTAAATGTTATTAAATAAATAAGAATAATAAATCATCTTATTTATAATCATGCTATTTATACTATAAATCTTTTTTTACTTTACGAATAGCACGAATCATTTATTAATATATTAATTGTATATTTATTAAATAATCTTATTATAATATTATTAATATTTATTATATTAATATATTGTATTATATTATTATAATATTTTATTTATTATTATATATTATTATTATTATATTATTATGATTTTTATATATAATTATTATATTATTATATTATTATTATTTAATTTTCAGTAATTATTTTATTATTATTAGATTATATATCAAATAAATACAAACTAATTACAATCTTTTCTGTTTTTACTAGTTTTGTCAATGTCTTCTGTGCAAAATACATAGAAGTTTAATACGTTTACTAATATATTAATTCACTTATATAGATCAATATATATAAAATAATCAAAATATATGAATACTAAATAATACCGTTTCTTTATACCAAATTTGATTCTTTTATATTAAATATATAGAATATATACTTATATCATAATAACAGAGAAGAAAGTCGTGTTCTTAGATATAATTACGATTAAAGTTATTTTATTACTAGTAAGTGTTATGTTAAGCGAAATTTATTGCTATAATATTGTTAAGATAATAGGATACGATTGTAGGTTATTATAAGACCAAAAAAAGAAATATTACATCAATTTTGAATACCATATGTATGAACATGCACAACATCCTTTATGTATTCGAGTTCAGGCTAATTTAGCTGTAGAGAGTTTCTATAAAAGGGTTAAGCAAAAACTTCGGTTTTAAGGAGTGATGAGATAATAATTTTTACAATAAGTTCTATTACATTAGAATTATAACAAACCTATTTCACAACCATAAAATACTTTCATAACTGCAAAACCGAATCAATTTATAAAATGAAATTAGGTTATATTATTATAATTATTATTATTAATGATTATTATATATTTATTACTATTTTTTATATTTTCATTATATTAATTAATTATTTATTTATATTATAAAATTAATATATTATTTGATATTATTATTATTATTATATTAATTATATTATTCATTATTATACTATATTATATTATATGATTGTATGTATTTATTATTGATTATATATTATTATTATATATTATTTATTGCATTATTAATTATTATTATCTTATTATTATTATTATTATATATCTAATATTATTATTATAAATATATCATTATTTTATATTATTATTATAGATAAATGAATATTTTATTATATTTTATATTATATTATTTATATTACTTAAATGTATTAAAAAATACTTACTGCATTCTATATTTTGTATTATATTTCAGGCTGATTATATTATAAAGGTGTTCTCAATATCCTATATTTTTATTCATATTATATATTATTAATATATATTAGTAATATGTATATTATTATTATTATTATCATATATTATTAATTTATTTATATATTTATATTTATAGTATAATATTTTATATATTATTAATATTTATATATTATTTTTATTATGTTTATATTATATATATTATCTAGTATTATTATTTATAATTATTATATTATAATTTATTATGAATATTTTATATCTATAAATTATTTTGTCCATGTAAGAAGAAAGAGAAGAAGATAGATAGGACAAAAGTTATTACTCGTCTTGAATCGCGTCACGGGAAGATCTCTGTATTCTCTCTCCAGTATAGGTGAGTAGCACGAATGTTAAGAATAACATAGGTAAGATTCATATTAGTACCGAATAGTAAAGTTTTAGTAGTAGTTGAAGATTTTAAGTAATTTAAATAGCATTTAAGTAAGAATTAAGATATGAAAGTTTACAGACTGGATTGATGTTTCGTACTGAAGTAAGAAAGTGGACGAATATGAGGTTTGAAGTAAAAACGATGCTAAGTCTAACTAATTAGAAAAAATTTTAAATAATATTACTACGATTACTATAATTAATGTTAATCCTTACTGCCTCTAATTTATTTCCATGATTCTTCAAATAATTTGTTTTGCAGTTTGAGCGCAGGTCTGGATGAATAAGAAGCTTAAATTGACTTACAAATATATTTAAATATTGATTAAATACTAATTTGAAAATCCTTTTAATGAATTTAACTAACATTAATTTTAAAACACCACTGCTCATAATAAAAGTTATAGAACTACATTTGTCTTAATGGAATGTTAATATATAATATTAATGAAATGCGAGGGCATATAAAAAATGCTATAATACATATATAATAAAATAAAATCATATAATATAAATTAAAAAAAAAAAATAAATATAAAATAGAGATTAAATAAAATAATAATTATAAAAAAAATGGATAAAAGTAAAAAATAAAAAAATAATAATAATAGATAATATAGTATAATAAATTGTTAATATAATAATAATATTATATAATAACTTATATAAGGGGAGAAAATGTCGCAGAAACTGCAGTAAAAATTTAGTTAAAAGTAATAAAATTAATAATTAATTAATAATTAAACCAAAATAGTATGTTGGTAAGAATTTATAGGTGAGAATTTAAGGTGATCCTGTATCGTATGATGTAAGAAATATTGTATGTTATCAATTAATTGAAAACTACCACGGAGTCAAGCTAGAATGTATTGTCATTTATAAAGAATAGACTGATAGTCTGTATATACTTGTACAAGATCAAAGATTGTTCAAAGGAGAAAATAGTGTGCTTAGATAAGCTATGACGTCGGATTAGAAAATATATACTGCAGAGTTTGTTGAGTAAGATATAATTATTGGCGAACTACTTATAAGGAGAGCTTGATGATGCATATTAACAAAGTGTAGTATATACTACTATGACGACTTTATAAGTGAAATGCAATGATTGGATAACATTTGTGGGAGAGTTTATTGTACTCAGTATACTTAGACTATGCTTTACAGAGATGGCTTCTAATACAGCCCCATATTTATTAGCAGTGATTTGCTACCAGAGAAAATCTGTGACAGAATCATTATTTGGCAGATGTATTAATGTATTAGTTATCTCTGTATTGTATCTGATTTGGTTAAAGATCGATCTTAATGACGCGATTTGTTTAGTGAAAACTGACATAAAATAAGCGGTGCTGATGGTAATCATACACATCATAATCATGTCTGATTGGAATAGATTATTATCATATCTGTACGTGTGTAAGAGTGTAAGTCATTGAAATGTAATTGAATGGCAGTATGGCGTTGAAGTCGATAGTACTAAAGCTAGAATGTGACGTGATCAAAATGGTACTCTAGATACATAATTGCTATTACAATGAATGACAAATTGCAATCTTGATTTAATGGTTATCAATTACTTATGAGTATTCGAAATAGTTATACTGGAAATTAAAATGCAATGATACCCCCATAGGTACGAAATCTGACGAGTCTCGATATCGCGAGTTCTATTTCGGTGCTAGTCTAAAATTGATTAAGTTGGTTTCAGGTTGTTACCTCTTTTTTAGCTACTTTAATTTGGTATATTTTTTTTACAAAATAGAGCCTTGATTACTTATGAAAATTAAATTTTAATCAGCTTATGCAAGATGCGAAAATTTTTCAAAAATATTTTAACAAATGCTCGAAAATTATCCAGATATTCAGCCTGATCTTTTACACTATGCAAGCCTAAGCTTTTATTTTCTGCAGTTTACTAAAACAGAAGAGATAGGTTTTGTCAATTTAAGTACATTTTACTACTCAATATTCAAGTATTGCTCCCCACAAGACAAAACTGGAAGCAGATTACTTGTTCTAGACTTTCAAAATGTAGCTGCTGGCTAAATATTCAGAATTTTCTATTTCTCCAGTAAAATGGTCATCTTTTAAATTTGAGTCCCATTTTAGATAGCTTATATAGCTAAAAATTTGGATTATGGCTTTTGTTGCAGATGGTATCGAGAGGGTTAGATTCAAGAACAAAATAATTACATGGATCATAGAGTGGGGACTTTTTCATAGGTGGAATGTGAAAGGAGAATAAAGATTTATTTATGCACTGAACCATGGAACCTCGCAATATCTACATTAATATACAGCACAATCGTTAAGGTGAGACTTAGAATAAGTATAGCTCATCAAATGTCAAGGGAGCGCACAATTATATGAGAATATCCGTGCTGACTAAGAAATTTGATGCTTATTGATTTGCAGTTGGGGACTAGCACATGGCGATATGCTTGTGTCTTTATATGAAGCAGTGTATGATAAGATATATAAATTCAGATTGGCCAGAATGTAGACTAAAATGTTTTCTTTGGAATATGATGGAACTGTACTTGCATTGAGCTGATTCATCATAGATGTATCTTTCACATTACATTAAATTTGACGCTAAAATATTCGTAAAGGGGTAATTATTTGGATGATAGGATGTGGGTGTTTAAGCCATTTAAATTGACAGGAATTGATGGGAATCTGAAATAAATTGAGTTGAGTTTATCTGAACTCACAGGATCCATAAGGCATGATGACTCTCGTTGTTCCTAAAAGAGTATAGTATAATGATGACTTTTTCTTGCGATTAAAATTTATCTTGACCACAGAACTGAATATACGAATGAGTTACAAATATTTGAAGAATGTAAAATAAGATTGATATATGAAAATCAGGTAAACTTCACTTTAATTTCATATTATGCCAAGCTAACTTAATAAGGCTATAGCATGTGAGTATTTTCACAGCAGACTCAGTTAATGGAAACTCACGAAGTAGATAAGGACTGATAGAAATAGATGTTCCCAAGAGATCCTCTCCACAAACGTAAAGGGAAAAAATGCGGGAAATTAGTCTCAATAGAGTTAATGTAAGAATTATAGTAAGCTCACCATGAAACTCATGTAGTCAAGCCCAGAGAAGAAGGGCAAACATGCTAGTTTATAAGGAAACAAATAAGGAATCAAAAGGTTCAAGTCTGTTATGCAAGGAGAAATGGAAAAGGGAAACATTAAGGAACCTTGAAAACAGAATATGGACTTGATTAGGAAAGTGCAGGGTGAGCAAACCTGATTTTGAAGAGTGCATGATTTAATAAACAAAAATCATAAATTAATTAAATATTATTATATTATTATATTAATGATTATATATATTATTATTTATATTTTTATATATATTTGAATATTATTATATTATTATTTTAGTTATTATTATATAGGTAATTATATTATTTAATATTTTTAATTATATGTATTTTAACTTGAAAGCAATGATTAAAATTAACAAATCGATATACTATCGATTAAGGTACATTATTCTTGTTACTTTAAATTACTTATTTAATTGCCAAATGGTCAAATATAAATGAGTATTTAATGGCGCAAGGACACAACGCCGTGTTTGAAATAAGTAGATTTCAGATATATGATGAACCTTCTATTTTATAAAGATTTGTAGTTATATTGAAATATAAGTAAATATTAATATGTTGTATAATATGTTGATTTATATTATTAATTATAATTATTATTATTATTTATTATTATTTATATTTTATTTAATTAGATTATTATATTAATTCTCATTATATTAATATTAATATAGTAGTAGTATAGCATTAGTAGTAATTGCACTATGTAGGTAGTGATAGTAAATAGTAGTATTAGTAGTATAGTAGTATAGTATCTATTTTATTATCTATTTTCTTTTAATTTTATTTCCGGATAGTTTTATAGATTATATTCGTTAATTTATTCTGTAATAATGGAAAAAAAAGAAAGGTTCAACGGATGACAGTGAACCAATTAGCGTATTAAATATATATATATATATATTAATTATAATAATATTATAAAATACATATATATATTATAATAATAATAAATATAATATTATAATAGGGTAATTAAATTTAGGGGGCAAACCAAACTTCTCTTATATTAATATATTATATAATATATAATTTATAATATAATATAATATTATATATATATATAAAAATAATATTATTATAATGGCTAAACTAATATAAATCTCTAGAAAAAAATTGGAAGAATTATCCTTGGACTATTTTATATAATATGTAAATTAAATCGCTGAAATTGCTTAAAAGTGTTAAAATTTCAATTGTTTATTTTAAATATTTGATTATTATATGTATGAGGAGAGCAAGTCAATATTTTCATCTCCAAAGTATTTCAAGTAGAGTCAAACGTTTAATGTAAAGAGCTTTTCATACTGAGCTAAACGGGTAAAATGCAGTATGCAAAGTAAATATTGGAATGTTATCGCGAAAAACTAGATTCATCTATGCGGTTTGGAGATTGTGTGACGTTATTTCAACATTCCATAATCCATTCTAACTTTACCTAACCCTTCTTGCATAGTCGATCCTGTAAAATATTAACATCTTATCTTCTCCATTGACTTAACCGTTTGTTGATAATGCAAGGAAAATTTAAAAACCTTCTCCTAATGCTGATATTGGGGTGAATATGGTAAAATGGATTTACATAATATATTTGTGGGTCGGAATAAGGAATTTTGGGTTGTAGTTGGATTGTTATTGTAATGCAATTCAATACTAGTTTAGATCAGATGCTGTAAAATTACAAATAATAGCTGAATTTAATGTTGCATTGATCTTGATGTAATTTAAGTGTTTAACTAATCATCTTACGAGATTTTCCGAGCGACGAATTAATAAATTAATTTAACTCTGCATTTATATTATTACGATATGAACTTAAAATTTTAGGTAGCATTCGGGGGCATCGCCCTTCCCCCCTAAAGTACACCTGTTAATTTTATATATTATTATATATATAAATAATATATTATATAATATATATATAATAATATATATTTATTATATAATATATATTTAAGTATAAAGGTTCTGTGTCCTGGAGCTACAACTTGAAACTCTCCCTCTCTCAGAAAACAACTTCAGAAATTTCCTAGGAAGCCTTATTTATCAGTCTATAATTTTAAATATGCTGTAAATTAGTTCACTGTAGAATATTCTCACTAAAATATAATAGCTAAAATCTGAGGTAATATTAGTAGACTCTCCTCTCTCTCTCTCTCTCTCTTCTTCCTCTCTTCAAAATAATGATTAATATATATAATAATATATATATATATTATGTATAAAGATAATATAATCATTATATATAATATATATATATAACAATTATTAATACTGAAGAGGATGACAAAGCGGACAAAAATCATAGTTTATACTTAGACGTTGAACATAGATGGTTCATCATCAGGGATACTGAAAGGCATATATAATAATAAAAAAGATTTAAAATACAATATAAATGAAAATAATAAAGATATTATTAATATGATATTAGTTATTATGAATATTATTATATATTATATTATTATATTATTTTATTATTATTATATTTTATATATTATTATATAGTATATTTAATTATTATAATAATTACAATTATTATAGTATTATTAATTATTCTCAAAATTGAATATTATATATTTATTTTTGATTATGTTTAAACACAGTATTTATTAAATATCCCTATATGAGTGCAGTATCCAACCCTCAATCACATATTATAGGTTTTATACTAATCTAATTAGCACTTAACTTACTTTCTCTGGGAAATATCTTATTTACTAACTGTGTTATAGGCTATATTTTTACTATTTAATTTTTTTTTTTCGCCATTTATTGTTTTATTTAATTTAAATTTATTTGTTGATTACAATCTATTACAATATATTATTATGATGTTCAGTATCCTATGATGAACCATGCATAAGGATGAAAAGTGTTTGATTTTAAGACCAGAATCTTTGTCATCATTAGTTCTTTTCTTCAATTAAAAATATGTTTATAATTTTTTGGGGATCCGTTTCAGTATTATAATATATATATTATATATTATAGTTACTCTATATAATATTATATATAAATATATTTAATATACACAAATACTGATATTCATTAAAACAACCTATCTATAATACCTAGGGGAGTTCCGGTGTATTTTTCCACCATACCACACAGAACACAGATATATAATATATATAAGATAATATATATAATAATAAAATAAGATATATATATAATAATTATAAATTTTATTAATTTATTATTGGTGTTTGTGTGGTTGTGTGTAGTAAGGTTGTGATTAGTGTGTTGCGTTTGTGTGTAGTGTTTAAACATTATTCGCAAATTAACTATAATTAAATAAAATCTCACATAATATATGTAGTAAATTGAAAAATATTGTCTGAAGGGTATGGGGACGGAGGGGTGAGGCATAAAGAGAGGGTTTCGTACTTGAGGAGAGGGGGGGGGAAGGGGAAAGAGTAAGAAGGGACAGAACCAACAGCTTCCTTCTGAAGCCGACCTAATTGATTAAAAAAATCTTAAAAATCGTCAAAATTATATAAATAATACCCATATATTAAATATATTAATTATATATATAACTATATATATATATCTATATAGTTAATATAATATAATATATGATATATATAAATAAATTATATAATATTATATGATAATGTAATAATATATTATAAATAATATGTGTCCCAAAAAAATCAGGTTACCTTGTTAAATATTTTTTTTTTTTTAAAAATATTAGAATTCTATCGATTTCATATTTTGTTTCACTCAGATATTACATTTGAGCAGATTTAAGTGGTTGGAGCGATTATTTGCTCTACCGGGATTTACTCATGATGATGAAAAAGTATTTACATGCCTTTTTTTCCTTCATAATGGAATAGAGAAACTGTATTATTTTTTTCTTTTGCGTCAGGATTCTAAGATTTATTGAGTAATTGGATATGATTGGGAGAGTTTTCTTAGGAGTTTAAATTAAATGTCTTCGAACAGAATAATCTTTATATAGATGCATATTATGGTGTAAATTAATTATAAAAAAGGTCGCTCTTCTCTCTTTCTCTCTCTCTATCTCTATTCTCCTTCCTCCTTCTCCTTCTCTCTGTCTCCCCTTATCCTTCTCTAAATATATAATATAATATAATAAATATATAAATTATATATAAATTATATATATATTATATATATAATTATATAATAATATTATATATATAAATACTATAAGTATATTATAATTATTATGTTATATATAATAATATTTATATATTATTTATAGATTGATATAATAAATATATATATTATATATATATAATATTATATAATATGAATATATATATATATATATATATAAATTTATAGTATATTATTATATAATATAGTGTGGCAATGATGAATCCCTCACTGGGTAACTAGGGAACAGCATGCTCGTCTGAAGGAGCCAGATCCACAATAGACCCATTACCAGATATTTAACAAATTGTAATAATTATTTTCAAATTTTGATTATATTTTCATAATCACTGCCAGAAATTCTGCTGACTTTGATTCCAAATTTCCCAGTATTATGGATTATGATTATATATTATTATTATTATTAGTATATATATATACCTTATTATTTTATATTCATTATTATAATTATTATATTATTATTATTAAATACGTTGTATTTTAATTATGATATTCTCTTATAAGAATTTATTTAGAAATTTATTTATTATTTATATTATTTATTTATTATTATGTTATATAATTATATTATTTATATTATTATATAATTTATTATATTTTTATTATATTTTTTATTAATTTGCCTTAAATGATTCCCTAATCTTTCATTATTCTAATTGCATTTTTGAGATATTTATTAATATTTATAAATCGAACATTGTGCGATATTATTTTCATAAATTATAAAATTATAAACCGCAATATCATATATGAATATATATAAGATATATACATATATATGATAATAATAGTATTATATAATAATAGTATATAATAATAATTATGTGTAGATAGTAATAATACTATGTATATGAAGTATATATATACACCAAATATATATATAGATAATATAGTATATATATTAATATTTAATTATATAGTAATTAATAAAGTGATCATTAAAATATAGTATAATATATAATATTAATTAATACTTGATTAGTCAGTTTAACCTACCTCCACGGGAAACTTTTCAGGAGGGTGTTAACCGCAAAATGCGATCCGCTAGCGGAAATTACCCAAGTGACCACAGAGCAGTCTTAAAAGTGAGGGAGTATAAATTCAGTCAGGAAAACAGAGAAGATGGAAAGAGAGGTCCACGAAAGAGTGGCAGAAGAAGAAGACGAGCGAACCTGTTGTTGGAGTACATAATACACAAATCGTGACAACACGGCACCTTCAACTCGAGGCGACGTAAGGTGGTGGTAGGGCAGAGTGTAATATTTCTCCGAACACTGCCTTACGATTATACTGATAGAAAGAATAAAACAGAACTTCCGGCCCGGCAGAATAGGGGTAAGTGTAAGTGGGAAAGTACAGAACAGTTTAATAGA
Source organism: Trachelipus rathkii (assembly GCA_015478945.1). Classification (NCBI taxonomy): domain Eukaryota; kingdom Metazoa; phylum Arthropoda; class Malacostraca; order Isopoda; family Trachelipodidae; genus Trachelipus; species Trachelipus rathkii. The sequence goes on along the minus strand of JABUQX010060751.1, from coordinate 5,007 downwards.
GACGTTAGGCTTTGCTGCGAAGCTTCACAATGGAAATATGACCCCAGAGTATGAGAAAGTACTGCCAGTACGAGGAGGATGAGAAGGCACTTGTATAGCTGGAGTAGGCTGGAAGAAGAAAGGATAGTCTCCAGCAGAACAACTACTCGCAGTTTCTTTGAGGCGCCCTAGCAACTGTCGAAGGGTTAAGAGATTTTTTTGTTTAGTGGTGAGGCAGAGTATATTATGTCAGGAGAGACGAAAGAACCGTGAAAAGAGATAGGAAGTTAGAAGGTGTTTTTAGAGGGGAGATTTGTAGAAGTGAGTTTTAAAGATTAAAATTTCATAAAGGTGAGAGACCCCAATGAAGATTATATCCAGAAGAGAGAATAGGAATCGGAAGATTGAGAGGCGGAATTTCTAGAAGTACAGAGGGACAGAATTGAAATGAGTTGCGATGAGGGTCGAGTCATAGCATATAGTGGAAGTAGTTAATTCGTGAGGGTGAGAAGATCATTAACTTAAGTAGAGTAAAAAAGTAGGAGATAACGAACGTTAAATAATATTGACAGAAAAGAAGAAGAAGTGCCCAAGTCAACTCACACGATATGAAGCGACTTGAAGACAAGGCTAGACATAAGTAGTAGCAAAGAGAAGGAGAAACCAAAGGAGGGGAGCTTGAAGCGAGTGAAGCGGCGTGGCCCAAACCCCGGTCATACTGTGGATATGTTAGCGGACCGACGACAATCTCACCGAGTTCCCAAGAGCGGGAAAACCAAAATTCGTTATACTGAAAAGGTAAATGCTGAGTAGACTTGACGCGAAAGCCATAGCGGCGATCGGAAAGGAAGAGATAAATCGATATATATATAATTAATTTATTAAATATTAATAACTAAATATATATATTATATTATTATATATAAATAAGTATATTATATATATATGTGAACATTTAATAGTAATATTGTTATTAATTAATACGTATATATAATACATATAGTATAAATATAATATATAATTATAATCATATAAATATATATTATAACTATATATAGTATTATATATATAAATAAGATATATATGTATTAAGTAATATAATATTATTATTTATTACGTATTTTATATTTATTAATAAATTAATAATATAATATATATATTAAATAATAGTTTATTATATATTATATATTACTATATATAGTATAATTTAATAATTAATTATTTATTTTATTTATTTTTTTTTAGAAATGAGAATAAAGAATTCTCTGTTTGAGAGTTGCTAAGTTTCGTTTAACTCAGTCGAATTTAAGCATGTTCCTACAATTTTCCGCAAATTGTTTTTTTTTAGGGGGGGGATGGACTTAAAACAGGTGAAGGGTGTTCCCAGAGGGCGAATTCCAGAATAGGAGCGTTTTGTTATGTTTATAATTTTGCATGCTGTATTGAACTCTGGGAGGTTGCCTTCACCATGCAGCCACCACTACGCGCAGCAGACTATATTATTAAAACTTTATTGAATTATAATAAGAACAAGTCTTCTGACGTCTATTGCAAAGGCGGATAGTTATTCGCACATCAACAAATACGTATATATATATCTATATAGTATAATATATTATATATAATAATTATAATATAATTATAATTATATATGTATATATAAAATAAGTATATATACTTAAAATATATAATATATGAGGGTAAAAATAACAATAATAGATTTATGTAAGTAATATAGGTATAGAATATATTAAGATATAATAATTAGTAAGTATATTAATATATATATATCATATTAATATACTATATATATATATATATATTATATAATCTATATTATAGATAGTATAGATATAATGATATATTACTGATGATAAATATATAACATAATAATAACGAAAAATAATGATATTATATTAAAGATATTATATAATTATATATAAGATATTTAATTATATATATAGAATCGTTTGGATTGGTTTAGGTTTATATATATATATATCACATGAATATACATTGGTGATAGTTTTTTTTTAGTACAATAACACCACCCGACACACAATTAATATATAATATACGACGTATAATTAATAATATAATATAAATAAATAATAAAATATTTAGTATATTACTATGTTTATATATATATCATTATTATATATATATATAAAGTTATATATTATATAAAATATATAAAATTTATGCGTTGTTGTGATAGTTTTCCACGTGAATTCTTGCTCATCACATCATTATTGTTTCAGAGACGTTGAATGATATCCACATCAGGATTAGAAGCATGCAAGGATTTTGATTCGCACAAGAGAGTGACAGTCGCATAAGAATAAAAGCATATAAATTTCAAGTTTAATAAAACTTAAATCCGAGCTTAGATGGCTCTGAAGGGATTCCACGTAGACTCGTTACAATTTTACTGCATGGAGATACTCATGAGTGAGGTCAATTTTGTTGGCGTAAATAAGGCAGTGGATTAAATCGCGACCTTCCTCGAAGTTATAATTCATGGGGTTGATCCGCAAGGATTAATCCTGCTTCGCTTTTCATTTCCCTCTTCCCTGTTTTTGCGGAAACAAAAGGAAAAATATATAAATAAAAATTAATAGGGATGCCATCAAATTAGATAATTGAGATTATTTATGACTCTACTTATTTAATTTCGAATATATTCATTGGAGGGAGGATGTTGATGGTTGGGAAATCACAAAAAACAACATAACAAGGCTCAGATACCCAGATGAAAGCACAGTATAGTAGGGATACAGGAAATAACAGACGAGAATCTTGTTAAGTGCATGTTTGCTATGGTGGAATAAAGGCTAGAGACTTGGAGATATTTTTACATATAAAGATTAGCACATCCCGAGCAATTGCTATAAGAAGGACTGCTCTAGGTATTCTTGCCTAGAATCGGTCGATGATCTTACTTCTGCTTTACTTCGACATAGTGCTTCCTACATGTTTGTCAATCAGTTTTTTTCGTATAAAAAAACAATGCACAATGCTAATAGATGTCCGTGACAACCCAAGTTAGAAAAACATACAAACCCATAAATTCAAAAAAAATTGTCAAAAAACCCCCCCCAATTAGGATGAACTAACAACCAACAACTATATACGTCTATTACCTCTTTTCGTGCTCACGAAACCTTCATTAGAAATCAAAGTGAGATAGCGTGGCACGTCATAATAATAATAATAAAAATATAAAATAAATATAAATAAAATAGATAATAAAATAAATATATATAATCTATTAATATAAATAATAAATCAAGAATCTGAAATGGTGACGCTAGGTCTTTAGATTGCTAATTTATTTCCTACTCTCGGCAAACTCCCTCCAATTGTTTTAGTTGTGAACGTAGCTTGTCCTTCCAAGGGACATGCTTAGTGAGATTCTACCGAAACCGTCCCCTTAGAAGAGTCGCCACTCTTTGTCCATTTTTTGTTCTCTCTCAACCTTCGACTACTTAAGGCGATATCTCATGCTCTCATTACACGGTCAAATTGAATACCTTATTAGTGATTGTGCCATTGCTTTGACTTGCCATTCGAAAGGCAGGTAATTGGGATGTCAACCTGATTAATGGATTTGCTCCCATCTGAACGGAATGGTTGGTCCTCCGACTATTATTTACGCCGGGAGGAGATAGTATATATATCAATATATATGATTTATATATTATAATATTGTATATATTTGTATATACTATATAATTATATATATTATATATTAGTTATTATAATATATATATTATGATACGTATATGATATTAGTCATCATAATCGCATCAGCAGCAGCAATCACAATATCATATCCAGTCATCACCATATCATATATACATAAATCATTCATTATCATATCATATCATATTACATCATCATAATCATCATTATCGATCATCATCATATCATCATATCATATCATCATGAGCATCATCAGATAAATCTCATCATCATCATATATCATCATCATCATATCATCATCATCATCATAATCATCAATATCATCATCATCATCAACATATCATATCACTATCATCATATCATCATATAATACACATCATATACACATACATACAATCAATATCATCATCATTAGTATGATCATCCATAATATACATCACATACTCTTCCAGGACTGGTTAAGGTCGTCCGCATGCCACGGAAACAGTAAAGTGTAGAGATTGAGTAATCGAAAGAAGCCCTTACGCGTTTATACTTTTAGTATCGTAAATGCGCAGTGTCAAATCTCTCCTGACGTTCAGGGCTTTGCGACGGACACTACTGTGGATAGGCAATGTAGGGGTGTCATTCCTGGGACTGCCAAAATATCCTCGACACCAAAACCCTCATATCACATATATTATGACAAGTCTTCTCGATATGGCTTCACTCGGGCAATTCATCTCGCATCAGGCATTCCTTACGACTCTTACTTATCTCGGTACACACGCGGTAATTCCCCAGCATACTCAGCACTAACTCGCTTAACCAGACCACTTATCTCTTCCAATCCCTGAAAATTATTCTTAGATATTCTTGCAATTTATTCTTTCATTCACATAACCAATCCGTTCGGTAATTCATTTTTTATCAATTCTTCTATCAGAAGTCTTGCTCCTTTAGATATAATATAGGGTCTAGAAATAGAATTAGTATTATATATATATAATATACTATATAGAATATAATATTATATATATAAGTATATAATATATAATATATATAATATAATTATATATACAATAATAATATATAATAGAATATATAATATCTATTTATAATAATATATATATAATATATATAATATATATGATTATATATAATATATAATATAATATAGATATTATATATATATATATATAATATTATATTATTAATAAATTATATATAATAAATTAATATAGTATATTATATATATATAATATTATATAGTATATTATAGATATATTATAATAATATATATATTAATTATTATATATGTATATATCTACTTTTATATATATA
>JABUQX010060750.1:0-23208 GCA_015478945.1 Trachelipus rathkii | reverse complement strand
GAGTCTGAATCTGAGAGTTAAAGTTCTAGTGTGGAAGTGCATAAAGGAATTTTGATACGAGAGGTTCCTAGAATAGACAAGTGGAATAAAGAAGAAATGGGAAAAAGAAAAAAAACAGTTTGATGAGTTTGAAAAACTACTGTAAGCATAAGATCCATATCATCCGGGTATTGGTTGAGAAGACGTTAGGAGAGTTCATGGAAGGATCTAGAATTTAGGTTTTTATAAGAATTAACCAGTGGGTTACAGTAAAGTATGATGTTGTGAAAGAACGTGTGTGTATCACCCGGTGCAGAATCCAGATTTTATGATGGAAAAGTCATAAAGCAGATAAGAACAATTAGAAGGAATCGTTTTGGTTTTGCTGATGATGATCCCTTTGGGGGGGAAACTTGATGGAAAGTGATAGGTCTGTGAAGTAAGTAATTCAGTAATATTGTTGGATTGTTTTAAAGTTTGCAGATGAATGTGCTTTTGAAGGTTGAAAAAGTTTTTGAGTAGATGTGAGAGATTGATCAATAATATAGAAGAGAGAGGAATTAAGAGAGATGGAAAGTAATAGAGATAGTGAGAGAAGAATAGAGATAAAGAGATGAAAGAATAAGGAAAGAGGAATGCAGAGAGAGAGAGAGAGATAGAGTGGAATAGAGAGATGGAAGGTATTAGAAGAATTTCGTAATGGTGAAACCCTGATGAATGTGTATGAAAGGCCGTGTACTAGAGCAAGTGGAAAGCCAGTGTTGAATGTGGAATGGGTGCAACCAAAAATGTTAGAACGAAAGAAGCGAAAGGGGCCTTAAGCACTTCTGGAGTGTCCCTCTTTGTGTCCCTTCATTGACTCTATTCTGTATTCCTTTTATTTCTCATTTCTTTAGTGTATGTAATGTATTATAGCTGATAGTTTAATTTGTATAGTATAGTGTGAGTAAGTTTTAGTATAGTGTGAGTATGTTTTAGAATGTTTAGTAAAATTTAGTTTTAGTTTGAAGATAAGAAAAAAAAAAAAAAAAAAAAAATGCGTGACGTCTTTGAGTTAGTTTTTTGAGAAGAAAAGACGGGATCCTCAAGGGCTGGTGGTGTCGAGGTTTTTGGGGCTCTAGGTGAGTATGTGGTTGTGGGGTGGAGGATTTAAGGGGGGATGTGTGTGTGGGTTTCCTTCCGCAGGGTTTTGCCCAGGGAAGGTTTTCCTCCACCCCATCTTTTCCTCTATTATTATTTATTATCATTATATTATATATTAATTATTATTATTATTATGTTATTATTATTTTATTATTATTCATTCCTCTTCCCCACTCACTCAGGTGGTGTAGAGGAGTGTGAATGTTTTTTTTTGTAGCTAATATTTTATTTATAACAATGTAACTATTTTATTTTAAACATCATTATTGAAAGGCCAAATTTGAGTTGTTTTTTCTTTTCTGTACTTAATTTTTTTTGAACATGAGTTGCTGCTAAACATCAGATCGAAGGAACCCGAATCCCCAGGATCAAGGATAGATGAGGAACCCTGTAATGTTTTTTAGAGAACGTACTGTATAATTACATATTTTATGTATGTTATCTTAACTTTCTTTTGTAAAATTGTCCATCCACAGGTCTTTTCTTTTCTTGATGTTTTTTTTTTTTTGCTGCTTGTACCAGATGATGATGCTTGAAATTATATTTTTTATAACACAAAATATTTTTTTTCGTTATTTCCCTTATTATGAACTTGAATGAGTGCGGCTTTGCATGTGTGAGAGAATGTTTCGATGATATTAACCAACATACACTTTCCACCAAAATCTCTATGTCACTGGGAGCTCTCCGCCTGCCGCATGACCCGCAGCCCAACTTGCTTACATTAGTATCGCGCTGGTGGTGGGGGTGACCAAAGACCTCTCATTTTGACCTATATCAATAGCCAAGAAGAATTCGCCCCAATTAAAAGGTAGTTATTTATTGCTGTTTTGTTAATTTTTTTTCATTTTGTTTGAGATTACAGGTAATTTATTAGAGAAGAGTATAGTTTTTTTAGGTTAGCTAAGTATCTATTATTATTCTGCTCCTCAGGTCCCCTTTACTCTTTCTTGTCCGGAGTAAATCCGCAGGACAAGTAACATGCTAATATATCTTGTTTGTAAACTGCAACCGCGCTGGATCCCCAGATCAAACTTGTACTGTCAAGTTTGAGATGGGCAATGGAACGGATCAGGTGAAAGATATGAATGAGAATCAACGGCAGATGACTTCAATATTGTGGGCTCAAGAGTTTGAGGATGAAAAGAAGTCCGTTGCTGATCTTTCTTCTTTGAACAACGCCCCCATATTGTAAATCATAACTGTAAATAAAATTTTGGTATCCAAAATTGATTGATTATAATATTATGAGAGTCCTGAGTATCCTTCTCCCATCTTACTACACCTTTTCCTCGATCGTAAGTCGTCTTTGAACGACGTGGAAAATGGAGGTGGGGGGTTTAGATTTAGTGGGGGAGAATTATAAGGATATGTTCGTGTTTTATATTTATGCTAGAAGATAAAACATATCAGAACCATCTCATAATGGATAATACACCAATTGGGTTTTATAATCTCACCATGTGTGTTATTTTAAGTATTTATGGCTTCACTTTTAGAAAAAACTCTGTAAGATTTATACATGTTATATATGCTTTCTCTTTTCTGTTCTAGTATTGTTATATATTTTACATATTTTGAGGAATTTTAAGTCACAGAAAGTATTAGATAGGTATTCTTGTGACTCACTTTCTGTTATCATAGTACCAAAAGTTTTTCTGGAAGACCTCATATGCGGATTTTAATTTGATGCAAGGTCAGTAGTACAAAGATATTTAACCATAATCTTATTTATTATACAATACTTTATAAATAATATGTTATAGCTGTGGATTGGTAAATAATGATAGTTAATTTACCTTACACTTTTACAGTTGTTAAAGTATAAGGAACACTCAAGAAAACCTTGGGTCAAGGAATAAAAACAGCCCTTTAGAAAATTAGGTAGTTTTAAGCAAATGATATGTAATTTAAATTTATTAACAAATATACATTTAATAATAATAATAATAAAGAGTATGGGAAAAAATTACTTCCATTTAATTAATCTCTCTTGAATTCTTATTAAACTATTGTCATCTTGAATTTCGTATCGGATTTCATATCTAGTACTTTTCATATCTGAAATCCCCTTGGATATATCATTCATTTTAATCAAATCTAAATCTTATATGTTAATCTAGCCCTCCGATTTCCTAATACACCTTAACTTCTACATGAACTAAATTTGGGAAACTACTTTTCTTTCACTCTCGGATCTGAAATTTTTAACGAATAAATAATCAATAATTTTGGATATAATGAAAACTTATTTATTCTTTGTTTTTGTGAATTAGATATTGGATTGTTTGTGATTCTTTACAGACTTTGATACTATATTTATTTAAAGTTTGAAAACCTTTGAAAAGGTGGATAATTGAGTTGGTAAAACCTTCCTTCTCCACCGAATAATTAGTTATAATTCTTCAAACCTAATTAAATATAGAACTTTTCCTGGTGTGTCGCTATGTTTGTTTGATTTTTGGTTTATTATATCATTTGTTTATGATCTATGAAACTATAATTAGATTTTAATCTTCAACTTAATATTCAGTTAAAACCTGTACAGTGACACCTTGGTTTAATATTCAGTCCAAAACCTGTGCAGTGACACCTTGGTTAATATTCAGTCAAAACCTGTGCCAGTAACAACTTGGTTAATTATAGGGAATATATACTTTTAAACTGATCTTCAAACTGAACATCAGGGCAAGATTAATATAGAACAATTTATTAGTTATGATCACAATCCTCTCCGATAGTCATACAAGTTAGCAGGCATGGAGTCCTAAAATGACAAATTTCCTCCCTTACGGAGAAATTCTAATCTGCTCCGATCATTAACTCTATGATGTCAGGTTGAGATTGCTGTGCTAACTAGATAACCCTCAACCATTATCTTCGAAACATCACAAACCTAACATCTGTGAAATCTCTTACAAATTGACTTTCGTACTCTTCTAATTCATCGAACTTTTATCTTCAAGAAAAGAGCGGAGAGATGGTACCTCACAGTCGGTCACATCTGTTGAGCCCTAGCGTCACTTCCTCTCCGCCAACAGTATAAATTTTTGAATGAAGCAACTATATATTTAAAATTACAACTAAGCTAACAATATTTGTTCAATTAATATACGCTTATTGTTCAAATCAAAATTGATTCCTTTCGAGAATCGATATGTAGCGGAAAATCATTCTTAGCATTATATCTTAGCAGAAATGGGGCAAGTTTAGGTCAAAGGGCTGTGTTATACATAGATTGGTACAGTGATTTATAACTAAAAAAAGATTAATACCTGTAAATGTTTTAGATCTGCACTAAATCTCTTTCAATTAATTTAAGTAGGTGTTTAGAAGATATCTTCAAATTATTTTCATATTATATATATATATATATCAATTAAAAAAGGTATTATTTATGTAAAAATACATTTTAATTAATTAAGGAATTAATTAAAATTAAGTAAAGACTGCTTTTCATGAAAATTACTTTGATTTGCCAAAATTACGTAATGTAGGTACAGGTACCTAGTATAAAAGTGCTATAGCAGCACTTGATGTACTGCTGCAGCGCTGAAAATGCATGTAGCACAAGTGAGCGCATCCCATGGATTCAAAACCCATGAAGATCCTATTTTTATTTTTTCTGGAATTATAAAAGATAAATAAAGTTTACTTTAGAAAATTTTTGGGGTGCATTGAAGTTGCACTTTGGCCAGGGTCAAAGGTCAAAGAATTCAAAAAAGGGTCATCATGTCAAAAATTGTCCCAGGAATGTCATTTTGCCACTCATTTGAAAGATCTCTTTCTCTTGAGCATTTTGGTACCAAAATGGTTCAGATTGGTCAATTGTGTCCAAAGTTATGACCTTTTAAAGGTTTAAGGTCAACCAGTTTGACCCAAAATTGACCTGCCCATGTAAATGACCTCAATGACCTGATAGGTCTCATACTTGGTATGTGAACTTTATTCATCATAACCAACAAATAATGTCACATTCATGCAATTTTGTGACCTAGGTGTCAGGAGGGTGTGTACCTTCACATAGAATGCCCAATGATTGTACACCTCCTTCAGAATCTACCATATATTTACCATCAGGACCTGCAGCTCTACTTGGGTCAATATGACACTTCTGCTTTTCTAATGCTAAATTAACTAAAATTCCTCGCAACATTTGATCAGATTTCTTATTTACTGGGTTAATTCATTTCATATTTTTCCTATGATTTTCTAAATCATCCTCCCTATTACTACCCTTTAATATTTTAAAATATCTACACTTTTTGTTGATTTTCTCCCTTATCTCTCTATTCCACCAAACATGTTTCTCTTTGCCACCCTAATGAGTTTATCTTTAAAACTATTACTGACTGCAATATTTCATTAAATTGCTTAAAAATGTTCCCACATGATTAAAACAGTTTTGTCTTTAAAACTCGTGTATCCCAGCAGTTATACTATTTTTTCATGTAGGAAAAACTCTTAAAATCCATTCGGAAATTAAGATTCTTTCCTGATACTTGCAACTTGGGTCCCAGTATATCCACATTCATTAGTCTATCTAATCATAAGATGGGTCACTAAGTCCTAAATTCTCCCAACTTAACCTCATCCACCATACCTTTCATCGTTAGTTTAATATTAAAGTCTAATAGCTGATCGTTGTCTTGTAGTTTCATGGGAACTAATCTGCTCAAAAAGATTGTGCTAAGTATACAATTTTAAAACAGAACTACTATGGTCCATATAAGAAAAAGGAATCCCATTTAATGCCAGGAAAAATTAAAATCCACCCATTATGCTACTTCTTTCCTACTGTGGCATGCTGTCTGCAATTTCTTTCACCATTTTCACGTCTAATTCTTGACTCTTTCCAGGTCTATAAATGCCACATATGTATATATTTATTGTACATAAGGATATCTACCCCAGCACAGATTCAACATCCATGATAGTATTTAAAGTTCTCATTAAGTTACAGATTGAATATTGTGTTTAACAATAAAACGGCCACACCCCTACCCTTTTTTCCTTTATGCTTGGTATTGAAATAAAGGAAACCATCTATTTCATATTCCTGAAAGAATCTCTTATTATAAATTCTTCATTAACCCAGCTTCAGCTATGCAAATAATGTCTTAGATTCTTCTTTATGGTGAACTAATTAGCTCATCTTTTATGTTTCTAAGGCTATGAACATTTGTGTAAGCATCTAATATTTCAAAGTTGCTGTTAATTATTGCTAGCATCATCATTGAGCTTTATGATTACTAGTTTATTTATCTCGCCGACTATTACAGTTACCATTGCTGTAATTATTATTTAGATTTAGCCCATCACCCCTAACTTACCTAGTCTTTTTTGAGTAAACAAGTCTCTAACTGGGTACTGAAAAAGCTCACACACTTTTGCTCAGTGAACTCCGTCTACTGTTAAAAAGATTTGTCCATAAATTCTCTCCACACCTGCACAACTAATCCTTAATATTTCTGATTTTATTCTCGCTAATCTTTCAGTTGATATCCTAAAGAAAGGGGGGGGGGGGGGGGGGGGGCGGCCTACTCCCCTATTCCTGACCCTGCAACCTAACTAGGAAAATCCCAGAAATGTCATGCAACTCTTCCTTCCACGTGTTTCATCTTTGATTAACTCCTATAATCTATTATATAATTCTTCTTGATCCTTCTATGTCCTATTCATTTGTTACCCACATGCCCTAAGCACATTCAATCAAACATTTGTAAGCTCAAATCTCTCATACTATTCTTCCGTATCCATAATGAATCCACTCATCTTACTGGCACTCTGCATAACACACCTCATTTGTTCCTTTTACCTTTATTTTTAAATTTCCTATCTAGGTATCATATCATTGAGTCCCCAATTAGCAATGCCTCAGTCTTCCATTTAGAAAATTAAACATTTCCATTGGCCCTCTCTGATCCTCTCATCTGGAAGACAGTCGAACAGGCTGACTGACTTTTGAGATTTGAATTCCTATTATTTCATATTTTCTACAACTCCATCATCTGTAAAAGCTTATAAGATTATTGAATCATTATTAAATTATAGGAGACAGTAAGAAGCCAACATGGGCCCTATTGAGACTTCCCAGTCAACCCACTACCAAACATGCTCATGCAATCCACAAAGCAACCTAGGGCTTGTCAAACTACTGCAACTAAAAACCCACCAATTTGGCTTATCAAAATATACTACTATATGATACTCAAAAACCATCCACTACCTTAATAAGTTTGTCATAGTTACAACAAGCAGTTTTAGCTTAATAACTACCTTAATGTAACTAAAACCTGCAATTTGCTTCGTCAAATATACTATGATGATTACCCAAACCACTCAATCCTATATAATAAAACATTTGTCTTAAGACATTAATCCCAGTCAATATACTGGTGCCATGTCTCAATAATTTGGTAAAATTACATGTTCAGAAATCTATGGTCTTTCCTTATTAACTTGAAAATTGGGTCCAGATACCATGTAGCTAATTCATTTTAAATATAATTGTATTATGGTCACTACCTAATTCTCCTCAACTCTAACTCCATCCACCATACTTTCATTTTATAATTTAATATTATGTCTAACAGTGCTGCGTGTCCTGTAGGTTCATGGACCACCTGGCTCAAAAATTGTCTAGTATACAATTTATGAATAAGAACTTCTATGATCCTCATTAGACCAGGAATTCCACGAATTCAAAATAGAAATTAAAATACCCCATCTATAATTATTAAAATCTTCCCATTAATTAGCCTACCTCTTTTCTTTAAAATTGTAGGCAATTGGTCGTCAATATATTTTTCCTATTCATCCTCTAATTCTGTTTTATTCAGAGAATGGTCTATAAAATCCGTCTATTCTGTATGATTTATTTGCATAAGGTTGTCGATATTTGCTGATTCAGAATCAAGGAGTAATGTGAGTTTTAATTTTCAATTAAGAACAGATATATTTCAACCTATTTCAAAAATACCACACACAATTTTCATCCGCTCTCTCTCTCTCTCTCTTTTGAAAAATGTATATTTCATATTATTATACAAAAAAATAAAATAAGAAATGAGAAAGTTAGAAAACGCACATGGGTCTATCAAGACTGGGTAATTTTCTATTTATACTGTGGCATGTTTTTATTCTGCTGGAATACATGAACCTATCGATACTGTCCCATTAAACTAAATTATTGGCCCAATCACCCAAAATGCAAAAACTCACAATTCACCTTAGTAATGCAATATTATACACCAACTAGCACTACCCAAAGCAAAAACTATAAACTAGTTAACTGCTAACCCACCCTCAACATTTAAGCTATTTCATATTATAATATGCAGTTTAACCTTAATAGCTAACTTAATACTGGCCAATTTTACTTTGTCTTAATACACAATATGAAGCACAAACCATTCATATACCGGTATATACCTATCCAATCCTCTTTTAAATGCTGCAAGTGATTCAAACTCAATAACCTGTGGCAAACCATTCCAAAAATTAACAACCCTTTAACTGAATGAGTGTTTGCTTACGTCAAGATTGCATTCCTAATTTTTTTATCATTTTCACTGGTCTTCCTTCCTTCCATGATATGTAAAGAATTTTTTTGGTCTCAATATTGTCCACAAATGTGAATATTTTGTAGACTTGTGTCATGTCCCCTCTAAGAAATCACTTTTTTACAGAAAACATTCCTAGGTCTTTCAGCCTCTCTTTATATATAGCTTTTACCCTCAAACCCAGAAATCATCCTTGCTGCTTTATGTTGTGCACTCTCCAGCATATCTATGTCTTTTCTTAAGTAAGGGGCCAAAACTTGTTCACAATATTCTAATTCTGGCTTAACATAGCAATTATATATGGCTTACTTGTAACCTCTTGCTTTTGTAAATGACATTGCGATTTATTATACCTAGCATCTTATTAGCTCTATTCCTTGCTTCCAAACACTGATTAGCCAATTTCTGATTATTGCTTATGATCACACTTAAATATTTTTTTTGGTTCACAGACTCGAGCAAATCCCCATTCATATCATAGTTAAATCATTTATTTGAGTAACCTAGGTGAAGAAGAACCTTACATGTTTTACTATTAAAATTCATTTGCCATTTATCTGCTGACCCAAGAAATTTACCAAGTTCAGTTTGAATCTTTATACATCCATCATTATTCCTTATTGAGGTAGCCACTGGTATAATCTGCAAACTTAGAAACCTTACATTTAAGTCCCTGGTTTAAATTTGCAGAGGATATCAAAGTGAATAACTCAGTAAGGAATAATGATGGATGTTATAAAGATTTCAAAATGCATCTTGAATCTTCTTGGGTGGGCAGATGAGTGACAAATGAATTTTAATGGTAAAAAGTGTAAGGTTCTTCACCTAGGTTACTCAAGCAAAAAATTTAACTACAATATGAATGGGGAATAGCTTTTAGTCTGTGGACCAAAAAAAAGATTGTGTGATTATAAGCAGTAATCTGAAAGTGGCTAATCAGTGTTTAGAAGCAAAGAATAAAAACCAATAAGATGCTAGGTATAATAAATCCCAATGTTGTTTACAATTGCAAGGTTATGAGTAAGCTGTATAATAGCTATGTTATGCCAGTATCAGAGTATTGTGCATAAGTTTGGACTCTTTATTTAAGAAAAGACATATATTCTGGAGAGAGTACAATATAGAGCAGCAAGGATGGATTCTGGTTTTGAGGGTAAGTGCTATGATGAGAGGCCGAAGGAGTCAGGAATGGTTTTTGCAGAATCCTTAAATAGCGGCTTCTAGGATGACAGCCTTGGAGCAACTAACCTCTGATTAAATTCTCTTAAATAATAAATGCTCAGAAAAAGTTTCTGTAGGATCCAACTGGCCTTGGTCTGTAAGAGAATACTTGGTTCCAGCTGGATCTGAAACTGGATCATGGATTCAGTTCACCTATAATAGCATATGAAAGTTTCATATACTATTTTGTATAATAAATACCTTAATTTATATTTTTCTTTTCATAATAATAATACATTAGAAGTAATTTTTACTCCTCAAGGGATGAAAAAGCTTTGATGAATTTAATTAAAATAGTTTTTGAATCATCTATACAGTTGTGGACACAGTTACATATAGTCCAGTATTAATTATGGAAACTAGAGTAAGTAAACCTTGAAGTAGCTGATTTTTTTTTTCCTTGATCTAATGAATTAAATTAAGATTTTTAGTATTTTAACATTATATGCTATATTAGTTTTTTTTCCGATGGTTGGTTTTGCAGATTTTGAAGGCTCATGGTCATCTTGTTCGCTATGAAAAACTAAATTCTAGATGCCTATCATACCTTCTTCGGCTCTTCTCAAATAAAAAAAAAGATTCAAGTACAACTGCTAATAACTATCAAAATCCATCATCTAAAGTTAAAAATTCTGGTTAGTGGTAATGTAAACAAGTTCAGGTACTCATGATTAGTCTGAGTCTCAGGTTATGCGGTCAGAGTCCAAGTTGTAGCAAATCTAATCTAAACTAATATTCCTGTATATATTAGTAAATTATTGGGCAAAATATTTTTTAAATATAATAATAATAATAATAATAATAATAATAATAATAATAATTATAATAATCTTATTTTTAAAATCATAAAGGGAAAGGAAACTGAATTAGCTTGTATTTTTAATTAACTATAAGTGAATTAACTAATCCTTTTTTTTATTTAAACTGATATAATTACTTACAGTATGTGGTAAAACCCTATTCAATCTCTGCCAGATGCTTGGGTAGAGTAGCTGCATCCCATATGCTGTGCAGAGTCTCATAGAAGGTGGAATGTGAATGAAAAGCTAACTTATGCACCTGCCATCATACAGGGTTACAATTTTTTTTTTTTAAATTGTCAAACTCTCCCATTTTTTTTTTTTTTTTTAAAATAAAGTAAAGCCCTGGCAAAATGGGTAAAACGTAATGGGGGTTTATTAATATATCAATTATATAGGTATATTTCATGATTATATATATATATATATATATATATATTATATATATATATATTATATTTATATATATATATATATATATATATATATATATACTATATATATATATAATACATATATATATATATATCATATATAACTAATATATATTATATATATATATATATTATTAATATATATTATCCCTTCAATAACATGGCCCCACCTTAACGTGGTGAGGGGGTTCAGATATCCCTTTTGGATATCAAAGTTGCACGTTTCCCTCTTTTCAGTTTTGTTTATTCCCCGCTTTTGTTTTGTCTGTATTTCCCGCTTCTGTTTTCTTGGTTCATTTGCCTCCCATAGTCCCATTCCCTATTACGTATTATGGTACGTACGTACTTCCTCCCTCTTTTGAGTGGCCCTCCCCTTTTTTTCTTCCCTTCACTTGGCCCTTATGGCTCTTCCGGGTGATTGTTTCCTGTTTATGCCTGGGTCAGTCCTACCTCCATCCCCGCGATGAGGGTAACAGGTTATAAACTGGTCCTTTCCACCTATGCCGGGCCGCCTATTGTTGGGGTCCCGAACCTTGGGGTTAACCACTGAGGAGGCTTGTCTGCACTTGGGTGTATTAATCACCGAGCTTTCGCGTTCGGTACCGCTGCGGTTCATGGAAGGAGGGGACTGATTGCCGAGTTCCGGAGGGGCTTTTCCGAGGTTACTCTCCAGCCATTGCATGACAGAGTGGGTTTTCGAGTGGTTGTGTTGGGGCTTCTGGCCTTGGGCCTCCCGCAGTGGACAAGACACTTTCCTATAGGAATATAGTTTCCCCTTCCCTTCCCTCTGGTATATTGTTCTTTATGTCTCATTTGTTTTATTGTTATTCGTGGTTCTTTATGGGCCGGTGGAGAAGTTTCATCTATGGAGTTTAACTTATGGAATACGCCCTTTAATTGTAAAAATACGATTCTTTAAAGAAAAGGGCGGATTATCCATCTAAAAGTCAGCGTTCCCCACCTACTTGGCATTTTCCCTGGGCTCCTCCTAGGCCGGGGACCAGGTAAGGGTTGATTGCCCTATAGACGAAATGTTCCGTGACTCTCCGGCACCATCATCAGCGAAACCTGCCTTACACCCCAGATTCCAGACTTTTATTAGTCGACCCTCCTCATCTTTCTGGTGAGGCTGTGTCGCAATCTGTACCTCGTTCCCTCATCAATCGCGTCACCAGAGGAATCTGGCTTCTTCCTCACCCGTTGGGCCGCCTACTCGCTACCATACGCCTCGCCCTATTGAACGGTTTCCGTTCTCGGACCTCCGCTGGGTGCCCCCACAATGAGATCTACCCTCTGTACTTTTATCTTAGTTCGCCGACCTTCACAACCTCTTACGTCTCGTAGCCACCTCGTCCTCAGTGACGCGTTAGACTACGCACGTTCTCAGTACGACCGATCATCAGGCGACTCCCATGAGGAATGCGTTTCTTCTCCTCGTCGTGGCCTCCTCTCGACATCAGAGGTCAGTTATTGGCTTCTCATTTCCATATTTAGGGCGTCTTACCGGTTTCTCCACCGCCCGGACGATGTTCCGCAATTACATCTTAAAGGAACAGTGTATGCTCCGGGAGGTCCGCTAATCCGATCGATCTGAGGCCAGTCTCGAACATTTTACAAAGCCGACATATTCGGTCACAAATGTCTACTGGTTCCCTCCTCATAAGGAGACTCCCACTGTGTCCAACCCTCGTCTTCTTCTCACTTTTAGTGTACCATTCCCTCCGACCAGGGTGAAGATCGGTTTCACTGTCCACTCGGTTCGACCATACATCCCGCACCCAAGGAGATGTTTTAAATGTCATAAATTTGGCCATCTCAAAAATATTGTAGATCTCCGCAGTTCATCTGTCCGAGGTGTGGTGACACTCTCCACACTCCGTGCGAAAACCCGCCTTGCTGCCCGAATTGCAAGGGTTCTTTCTCATCAGGCGTCATCTGTGCACTGTCCCTCTTTTCTTTTGGAAAAGGAAATTCTTAAACAGTGTACCATACACAAGCTCGATCGCCGTGAGGCCTCTCTTCGCGCTAGGGAGAAACTTTCACACCTGCCTCTCTCCTTTGCCGCTGTGACTAGGCCAGTTTCTATCGCCCAACCTTCCCATCGCCCTCGTGCATCTCCTGCGTCTCTACGTACTTCGCAGCTCTCTCGATCGGATTCAATGTACCCACTACTGGGTTGCACATTTCTACTCTGCAATCGAAACTGCCCCCGCATTCTCCCGACATGATCCTTACTGTCGCTCATCACAACTCCCCAGTCCTTCCCTCCATTTATTCTATGGTGTGGCTTCGGTTGAAGTTCATGCCCGCACCCAGGGTTGTATGCTCTCAATTTCTGGTCCCCTTGCTGATAGTAACCAATCTCCTCCTTACTGCTCGATGATGACTCTCCTTTGATAGCTGTTTCCCGTAAACGTCCGGCTCCTGTGTCTCCTGGGAAACCGCTGAACCGCTTCTTTCTCTAGTAATTGTTGAAGTTCTCCTGAACGTTCCAGTTCTCCTTCAGCGACGGCGCATTACTCCTCACTATCGGGCGGACAGATTCTCTTAAAATCCTCGCCTTCTGCCCGATTCCGACCTGGTTCCTGGTGGTTGGGCCAAACGTTAGCCCGTCGCTTTCGAAACGCCATGGTGGTGGAAGCATTCCGTCTGGTTCGGCTATCTCAGATAGTTTATCGGGCCTTGCTTCTGCCTCCGACCCTCCAGTTCCCTATTCCAGCGATTCCGAGTCCTACTCTGATATCGCAATGAATGTAACCACCGACTCTACATCTTCTGAGGTTCCCAACTCGGGATCAGTCCCACCCCCATTGCTAACCTCTTGGCTCCTCACGGTGAGTGCGAGTCCCCGTTGTTCGGGGATTTCCGGAGCCATTTGGGGGAAGCATTACCACTGTATCCTCCCCTGCCTCTGCTCCGCTGTTCCTTCTCTGGGCTGCCCCCGCAGAACGCTGAACTTTGTGAGGATGTGCTTCGGGCCTCCTCCCCCGTTCCGCGTCTGGTTCCTCCTCTTGCCATCCCTGATGAGACTCCGTCCATAACGAGTCTTCAGCGGTGTGATACACCTGTGCCTTCTGCGCCCGTCTTTTTGACGGGGTCGCTCCCGCAGTGGTGGGGAGCGCCCATTCTCTATCTCAGGATAAACCTCCAGTGTCGGTTCTCCATGACCTTCCTCTTCCGCCGGGCTATAAAGCGCCCCCTCGTGGGCCATCTAGTGACCCGCGCCTTTGATCGACGCGTGCTTCTAAACAGAAAGCTGAAGCCATCGCATATCAACGATTGTAACAGACCGCATTGCAGACTGACCGCTTCGTCGTCTTTCTTCAATTACTAAGTTTCTTCAATGGAATTGCCGTGGTTACTACCCGAACTTCGAAGAGTTTGGTAGACTTATTGAATTGAATACTCCAAAGGCCATCTGCCTCTAAGAATTGCAACTGCGTAACCGTGTTTTTCTGCCGCCGTCCAAATACCGATTGCCTCTCGCTTCCCAAAATCGTGGCGCTAATGATAGGGGTGGTGCGGCGATTCTGTTCCACGAATCGGTTCCTTTCACCCATATCCCCATTCCAACTCGGTTACACGCGGTAGCTGCCCGTGTCCACCTCGATTCCCCGTTTACTTTGTGCTCTGTCTACCTTGCGCCTAGTTGCATTTACACGAGAGAGGATCTTTTCGGACTGTTTCGAAACCTCCCTTCGCCCTTGTTGGTTTTGGGGGACTTCAATATTCGCCACTCCTTGTGGGGTGACTCGGTTTCGTTACCTAATGCGGATTGGCTGTTGGGTGTTTTGCAGAGCTTTTCGTTGGGATGCCTCAACACAGGCTTACCCGACTTTCGAACGTTTTGACACTCGTACTTCCTCCTGTGTTGACATCTCCTTATCTTCTCTTTTCATCATTGACCAAATTCTGGCCGAGACAGGTACGACCCTTACCTTTGGGGCAGTCGACCATACCCTATCTACTTACAATCTCTTTGCCCTGATTCGTCCTCAACTCCTTTATACCAGCTGGCGTTATGACAGGGCTGATTTTGGTCCTCCTTTCTCGCTGCTACTTATGTTCCCTGCCTTCCGGCACTGACGTCTTTCCTTCCCTGCGGATGCGTTCATCGGGATTTTGCGGATGTGTTCTGGAGGCGGCGGGAGGCCATATCGCCTCGCCGACCGATCTTCTGCATGTCCGTCGTTCTGTACACCGTGCGTGGAACGCAGATGGCGCTCGGGCTAATCGTGCTAAAACTCTATCGCTCATACAAGAAAACACCTACACAGTCTATTACGTTGATCCTCTTTAAGGCAGCTGCTGCTCGTCTCGGTGTCTAAACAGGAGGACCAGGAAACAGTATTTCGAAACTGCGTTTCCATCGGTCGAAATCATCTACGGCTTTTGTCGTCGGTGTATGGTGTTGTGCGCAAGATTTCTTGCAAGCACTACAGGGAGCCACCGACGGTCATCAGCTGTGGCCCACACCCGTGTGACATCATTTCCGCTCCGGGCATGGTTGCCGATGAGCTGGGATACCATTTTGCTGCTTGCTGCAGCGATTCTCGGTATCGTGAGCCTTTCCGATCGATCCGCGCCCGCACTCATTTCCCGGACTTTTCTGTTCCATCCTGGAGAGGGATCCTTCTTATAATCGAGTTGTTCACGAGGGCCGGAATTTCAGGGAAGCTTCTTCGCCATTTTAACGATGGAGCGCCTGGCCCTGAGGGTATCTCCTACCAAATGTTACGTCATCTCCATGCCTCTGCTTCGGCGTTTCTCCTCTCTTTATATAATCGAGTCTGGGTGGAGGGGGTCTTCCCCCCAGTTTGGCTAACGGATTACACCTTTCCCATTTCCAAACCAGGTAAGGACCCTACAATCGCGGACAACCAACGTCCCATTTCTCTAACTTGTCACACCTGTAAGTTGATGGAGAAGATGGTGGCTATTCGTCTTCTCCCGACGTTGAGTGTCTGCGTGCTTTTTCCGCCCATCAGTTTGGGTTTCGGAATCATCGATCCACACAGGAACTTCTTTTCCGGTTGGACCACGATACCAGTGAGGCTTTCTCCTCTAATAAAATGGTCCTATGGCTGTTTTCTTCGATCTCGAGAAGGCTTATGATTCCACATGGAGAATGGGAGTTCTCCATACCTTGCACTCGCTGGGCCTTAGGGGACAGCTTCCCCTCTTCCTTCAGTCTCTTATGTCGAGTCGATCTCTCCAGGTTCGCTGTGGTACCACTCTGTCTCGTCATTTTCACATGGTCGAGGGGGTGCCGCAGGGTAGTGTGCTCAGCGTTCTGCTTTTCGCTGTCAATTTCAATGGTGTCATTGCTAGCATCCCATCTTCCGTTCGGTGCTCTCTATATGTGAACGACCTGGCGTTGTATGTTCCTGGAGTGAAACTTTCTTGCTTGGAACGTCAGCTGCAGCTGGCTGTCAATGGGGTGACTTCGTGGAGTGATTCGCGGGGTTTTACTTTTTCCGTCACTAAGACGAAGACCGTGCTTTTCCGTAGGGGTGGTAAGCGGGATCGTAGGGGTGATTTGTCTCCCTTGCTGACCTTGTATTGGCTCCCCCATCCGCGCCTGTGTCGGAGGGTGAGGTTCTTGGTTGGGTATTGGATGCTGCCTGACTTATCTACCGCTCATATCCGAACTGGATCTTCAGTTGGCGGCATCAAAAGCCACTTACGCCACCTACGTCTACATATCTTGGGAGTGCTGAATCGTAAGCGTCATGCTCCATCTGCTGTCATGTTTTGTCAGGTCAAAGGGTGGATTATGGGTGTTCGATTTTCAGACTAGTCGTCTTTGACGTATTTACGACAACTCGGCCCGATACAGAATCGAGCCGTCAAGCCTATTTGGCGGATATCACTTGGGGCATAACGAATTTGGCTTTAGGATTATTTGGAGGTGGAGCTGGGGTTGATGCCCTTGTCTTCGGAGAAGAAATATCTCATGCGCTCCGTTGTTTCTCCGTCATACAAATCCCCAAGCATCGGGCTTTGACTTTCCTCTCATCGCTGTGGTTCCTCGTTAGCCCTGCCTTATTGCCGTTTGCTGCAGGTTGTGGCGTCTGTCTTCGATTTTTCTCGCGCCTTGCCCTGCTGCGGGCTGTTTTTACAAATTTGACTACCGATGATGTTCTGCCCTTATTGGTCTGTATCCACGCCCCCTGTGGTGTGCATGAGGTTTGGTCCGCCTTATCAAAATCCGGAGGACCCCACCCGTCTCTTTTCCTGAAGGAAAGCTTCTTTCTGTCTCCACCTGGCCTCTCATGGAGCTCTAGTGAGCATCTACACACGACGGTCAAGGCGAGGAGGGTGGGGGGGTGGCATCAGCCGGTCTTCCAGACCTTACTGTGTTTCCACACTCTCCCTTCTGACGCGTCCGTCTTTACGGCCGAGTTAGTTGCAATAACTTTAGCTATTAATAGGAATCTGACACTAGATCTGCTGGACACGTATACATTCTTTTTTCTGACTCGTAGAGTGCTCTTCTTGCACTACAAAGAATCGAATGACCAGACATCCTTTGGTTTCCATCATTACCAGAGTTTCTATGGTATGCTGCATGTTAGACACAAGTGTTTGACGTTTTGCTGGGTCCCATCTCACTGTGGGTATCCTGGGTAACGAATTGGCGGACAAAGCGGTCTATCGCGCCGCCACCTGCAAAATTACCTTGTCGAAGATACTTACCTGTAGCCATCTTCCTGGAAACACCTCCACAGCTGCTTGATTTCTGGCTCCCGACTCAAACGGGCCTTCTCGCATTTAGTTGGCAGGGTAGTTGGTCGGAGGATCATTCGTGGTAGCTAAACTGACGTAGCATAAAGCCTCTCCTAGGGGATTTGGCCATCGTCTTTTCAGCCGGGAGTCGGCCACCAGGAGGGGTTCGGGCTCGTTTTCGTGGAATTGGCCTATTACTAACCCACCCACAGCTATCTAATATGGCAAGGGAACATCCGCCATTATTTGTCCTTTGCCGCTTCCCAGTGTCTAACTTTCTGCTACGCCATCTTTCCTCGTGGATTGTGTGGACGATTGCGGCTTCCAAGAGAACCGGCTTTATCCCCTGGTTAATTACACCATACCTGTCCAATCCCGCCTCTCATATATTGTCTGAATCACTTCATTTCCACAGTGACGCGATTTTTGCTTTTCTTTCGGGGAACTGACTCTGCTCTATAGGATTTTAATACCTGAATTCCCGTTTTCATGCGTTCTGTTTAGGAGTTTGCCCCCGTAGTTGGTTTCTGACTCGGTATCGCCGCTTTTTTTGTGCGCCATCGGTGGCCTCCTGATACACTCACCTCAAAAAAAAAAAAATAAAAAAATATTATATATATATATATTATATATAATATATATATATATATATATATATATATATATATATATATATATATATTTTATATATCTATTTTTTTTTTTTTTTTTTTTTTTTTTTTTTTTTTTTTTATTTTTTTATTTTTATCGCACTTTATTTTATTGACTATATATATGTAAAAGAAAATAAATAAATAATTGGAGTGTGAGTTTTTAGATGGTATAATATAAAGTTTGAAACGGTATAATCACTTTCACTGTAGAGGGGGTTTAACCTTTTATCATTTTTTATTTTTTAATATTTTCATTTTAACCTTTTATTGTTATTGTGGTTAGTAGGGCGCTATATTTTGAGCGGGGGTTGTTGGCTTTAGGTGTTGGGAGTACTAGGGTGGCGGTCCCACCAAAGCGTGGCAGGCCTAAGCTGATTTTTATAAATAATAAGAGAAGGGTAAAGAATGGGGAGGAGAGAGGGAATTAGGGTGGGGTGTGAACGTGAGAGAGGGGTAAACGAGGACCTGAAGAGGGAGGAAGTGGGGTTAATGTTTGCAAGAAAAAGGTTGGATGTGCTAGGGATAAACAGAAGCAATTCGGATGGAAAGAAGGAAATGAATTTGGAAAATACAAGGGCATCAGAGCAGGGGTGGACGACACATATTTTATTAAAGATGGAATAGTTATGAGAAAAGTTACATTGATATTAAACATGATCGAACTGTGTTTCAAGGGCATTGAAAGCAAAAATGAAAATTTGGGGGGAATGGTGGGTGGTTAATTTATATGTGGCATATGCACACGTGAAATGGAGCGAGAAGAGGAAGAAGAGAAAGATTTTGGAGTGAGCTGAATGAGTGTTGGGAAAAGCTTACGGGGTAAATTATATTAAAATTGTTTCATGGGAGTATTTGAATCAGGGAGTGGGAAACGGAAGGCGTCGAGAAGAATAAATAGGCCAATTTTGGCGGAGGGGAGAGGAATGTTAAATGGAGGAAAAGATCTGTTAGAGTTGAGTGTGTTGTAAGATAAAATGATAAATGTATGAAGAGATGGTTATCAAAATAAGGGTGGAAAGTTGAAGTTAAAACTTAGAAGAGTGAGATAGATAACGGGGGGGAGAGGGCGGTACTGGATTATGTTTGTGTAAATGGGAAGGGATAGAGGCAGATTAATAGATGTAAATGTATTCAGAGGGGCGGGTAGGGGGTTATATCGGTTCACTATTTGGTGGTTGCTAGGAAAAGGGTGGGGGGAGAGGTGACGGTTAGGGAAAGGGGAGAAAAGAAGAGAGTAGAAGTGAATAAAGGTGGAAAAACTTAGAGGAGGCCTTTAATGATAAGCAAGTTTAGGAGAGGTGTGTAGGAGAGGTGGAGAGACGTGGGAGGGACGGAGAATGACAGAGAGTGGAAGGGAGTGGATTGAGGTTTCAAGAAGCAGTATTGTGGAGGGCTAAAAAAAAAAAGGGTATGTGGATAAAGGGGTGGTGCAAGCAAGAAGGAAAAAGGGAGTGAATGGTGCAGAAGTGATGAGGTGTAAGGGAGGTAGGTGAAAAGGAAAAAAGGACGGTTTATGTGAAAAATCGGTTCGGAAATAGGGAGAAGGAAAGCTGGGAGGAATATTAGAAGGTTAGAGTGGAAGCAAACGAGGGCGGTGGAAAGCAGATCGAAGAAGAAGAGCATAAAAGGCTTGGAATGGCTGCAGAAAAGTGACGGAAAATTTTGAATCGGGCAGAGCAAGATGTTCTGGAAAGAAGCTTAATAAAAAAAGGAAGAAGAAGGAGGGGTTGGGGGAGAGGATAAAGGGAGGAGATGGGGAGAGAGAAATACAGAGAGAGATAGAGGTGAGGAAGGTAAGGGGGAGTATTTTAGTGAATTATTGAATGAAGTGGGTGGGGGGGAGGGGAGGAAGATTTGCAAGAGGTGAGGATGGGGAGTGAATTGGGGAGGGAGGGGGAGGATGAAATAAAAAAGGAGGAAATTATTAGAGCCTTGAATAAAGGAAAAAAAGGGAAGTCTGCAGGTCTGGACGGTGTGAGAATGGAAATGTTGCAAGAAGGAGGATTATAGGCGGTGGAGGAATGGATGTATAGGTTATATAATATATGTTAGAGGAGTGGTGAGGTACCACAGGAATTGGGAGGATGGTTGTTTGATTCCCCTGTATAAGGGGAAAGGGGATAGGATGGATTGTGGGGAATTATAGAGGTATTTGTCTTTTAAGTGTGGTAGGGAAAATGTATGGGAGAATACTGATTGAGAGAGTAGGAGGCGTTAACGGAAGGGAGAGAATGGGGAAGAACAAGGAAGGATTTACGGAGGGAAGAGGGTGTGTGGACCAGGTTTCACACTAAAGATGCTTGTAGAGAAAAGAGTATAGGGAGAAAAGGGAAAGTGTATGTGTTTTTTAGATCTAGAGAAAGCATATTATGGTAGAGTGAAGAGGGGTGAATTTGTGGAGGGTGTTGGAGGAAAATGGAGTGGGGGTAAATTAGGTAAAGGTATTAGGGCCTCTTATATAGAATAGTAGAATGTGTGTGAGAGTGTTAGGAGGGGAGGAGTGAGCAATGTTTGGGGGGGTGAGTGGATTGAGGCAAGGGGGTATAGTACATGTTCGCCATGGATTATTTAATTTGTTAATATGGAGAAGTGGTTTGCAGAGGAATGGTGAGGTGAGGGAGGGGGTGGAATTAAATGAATGGGAAATGATAGAAGGGAACGTGAACATTGATACTGTTGTGCGACGATACGGGGCCCTAATGGCGAAGGAACGCGGAAGGGCTGAGGTATTTGGTGAGGGAGTTGAGAGAATGTGTGGACAAAAAAGGGGCTTAAAATAAAGCCAGGTAAGAGTAAAGTGTTAGTGTTGAGGAGAGATGAAAGAAGAGGAGGGGAGGGAATTAGAGGGTTAGGAGTATGGGGGTTGTAAGTATTGGAGAAGTAAAGTCTTTTTAAGATATTTAGGGATGGATTTGGGTAAGGGGCGGAGGGATGAGGGAGGCAGCATAGAACAATAGGTGATGTGGGAGATGGAGTGAGAGCTTTGCAGTGGTCTGAGAGAATTATGGAAAGGGGGGGACTTATCACAGAAAGTTAAGATAGTATGTTTGAAAAAATTAGCATACCAGCCGGTAGTGATATGGGTGTGAAACGTCGGGGTTGAATGCCAGGTCCACGAAGAAGTTGGAAAGTATTTGAGATGAAGGGGTGGAGAGCCGGTTTGTGAGGTTAGCAGAAGGGAGAGGATTAGGAATAG
Organism: Trachelipus rathkii; assembly: GCA_015478945.1. Classification (NCBI taxonomy): domain Eukaryota; kingdom Metazoa; phylum Arthropoda; class Malacostraca; order Isopoda; family Trachelipodidae; genus Trachelipus; species Trachelipus rathkii. Next base: position 1,488 of record JABUQX010060750.1, on the reverse strand, counting down.
GTGGTGAGGGAGAGATGTGATTGGAAGAATGGTTTGCTGGGAAGAGCGGAGAAGGGAATGTTAAGAGTTATGGGCATCTAGTGAGAATGGAGGAACAGAGAGTGGTTAGGAGAGTTTGGGGAGGCGGAGGGGATAGGAAGGAGAGGAAAGGGGGAGACCAAGAAGGAGGTGGATGGATGGAAAAAAGGAGATGCTGGAGGAGGGAGGGATGAGGGAGGAGAGGCTAGGGGTTTCGTTGGCGGGAGAGAGAGTGGGGTGTGAGGAGGATGGGGTGCGGCGAGATGAGGTACGTGTGAGCGTGTGAAAGTCTGTACGGATCTATACCCCGCTCAAGCTAGAACTCAAAATGTTTTTAAGAAAATACAGATCAATAATGAACAATAATTAAAATATAGTATTAATATATGAATATATATATATATATATATATATATCATTATATTATATATAGTATATATATATATATATATATATATCATTAATATAATATATATATTATATATATTATTATACTATATATATATATATTATAAATATATTATATATTATATATATATATTTATAATAATATACTATATATAATTAAAATATTATAAATATTTAATTATATTATTATAATTATTTATATATATATATAATATATATATATATATATATATATATATTATATATATACTTACTTTACTTCCTTCTGCCCCTGGCCCACCTTCATTGGAGGGCCACACTGCCTTCCAGGAAGCCGGCCACCGCTCTTGGCGGTTCCACAAGTCAAGAAGGGGAAGATATAGAAGAAGTCGAGCACGGGGAAGCGAGAGCGGAGCACTCAGAGGAGGGTTCTCCATTGTGTCCTGGGAAATGTGACATCTGATGCAGGTGGGGGAGGTAACATAAGCTTTCAGTATTCTAATATTTATATGTAAGAGTTTGGTGGTGACCTGATCTGCTCCGGGAAAGGTCGATTTGGGCCTCTTCTGGACTGTTTCTTCTATAGGGGAAATTTTAGGGAAGGGAAGTTTCATTTTGTTCATTGGGGCTGTTTTGTAGGTACGTGTTAGTTCAGTGTGTATGGATGTGAGTAAAGTCATGACCTAGTTGGGAAGGGGGGGAGGGAATAATGTTATTAGATGTCATTATAGAAATTTGCTGGTGGGGATTTTAGTATTTTAGCTCCTATGTCGGGAGGGTTGGGAGAGAATTTGGTGAATGGTGGGTTGGATTTAGGGTTTTTGGTTGATGGAATTGAGTCCCCACCATCTCCAAGTGGGTGGAGATAGAGAAAGATGTTAGTCTCGTCATGTAAATGATTGGAGTGGGGAGTGGTTTAGTGGCATTCCAGGATGGATATCTAAGGCGGTCTGGTGTATTTTGTGATCTTGTAATTTCTTTTGGAGTTGGATTGGTGACGAGTGGCAGGGAACCATGCGGGGGAGCGCATAGTTTAATGTGTTCAACCATACGACAGATATCTGCAGGGTCCAGGTCGATTCC